>VXBW01000693.1:920537-1041061 GCA_013400375.1 Thinocorus orbignyianus | reverse complement strand
AGAATTACCTCCCTCAACCTGCTGGTCACGCTTCTTTTGATGCAGTCCAGGATGCAGTTGGCTTTCTGGGCAGCCAGTGAGCATTACCAGGTCATGTTGAGCCTTCTTGTCCACTGACACTCCCAAGTCCTTCTTCTCAGGGCTGCTCTCCATCCATTCTCTACCCAACCTCTGTTTGTGCCTAGGATTTCCATGACCCGGGTGCGGGATCCTGCATTTGGCCTGGTTGAACTTCATGAGGTTTGCACAAGCCCACCTCTCAAGCCTGTCCAGGTCTCTCTGGATGACATTCTGTCCCTCCAATGTGTCAACTGCGCCACACAGCTTGGTGTTGGCAGCAAACTTGCTGAGGGTGCACTCAGTCGCACTGTCCATGTCTCCAACAAAGATGTTTAAACAGTACTGGTCTTACTACTGACCCCTGATACTCATAATACTGTGAAGAAACAAGATCATAGAATTTTGATAGAACTTTTTTTCTTGTTGCGATGTATAACTTCAGGACATTGGTTACAAAATTGTTCCATACAAAAAGATGAGAATTATCACAACAGATTTTTTTTTTGACTCTTGCCTAACATTTGTACAGTGATGGGACACTGGCTATAATAGCTTGGCAGTATTACCTATGCCTGTTGGCAAATAAATAGTGACACTGTAACATGTTGCATCGTATTTTGTTCACGGTACCAGCTCTGAGAAGCCCCGCAACTGCAATTAATGTTACTCTGAAACACACAATTAGTATGAATATATAGCACGTAGTTATTTATTTAGAGGTGTCTGCACAATTATTATAAACGATGAGTGCATTATTCAACCAGTGGACATCTCAAGTGTACAAAACACAAGAAAGTCTTGTTAAATCTCTCTTTATTATTCTAATTGCTTCATTTAAACTGTTTCATTGTAGTTTATGTTTGTGAACTAGCTGGTATGCCTTCAGACATATTACTCTGTCAACCCTTCAGCTACTTCTGCTGTGATAGTTGCAAGGGGGTTTTATTGATATTTTTGTCTAGTGGACTGCAAACAACTTGAAGAAAGTACTGTTTGTTTTCGTTCACTGCAAATGCTTCCAAGCCAGTTTAGTGCTGTCATCTCAAACTATATGTTGTAAGATTGAAGTGCAAAACTGGTATTTTTCCAGTTTTGGAAAAGTTATAGCAACAAAGGAGACAAACCAGTATATTCTTAACCTGGTAATATTTTACCGAATAATTTTCATACAGCATCAGGCACATATATTTAAAGAAACACTCAGACATTATGATGCAGATTCAGGTGTTTTGTAAGTTTTGAATTTCCAGAATTAGCAATGTCAACAAAACTTAGATCTTCCTACTTAGTGTTTGTATATTTTGTATACTCAATGAGACAGGCATATGGAAAAGTACTGTTCCATAGGTTGTACAGGGATACGTCAAAATTAAGGTTACTTGAACACCTGTGAACCTGAAATTTCCTGTCTATTTTGAATCTACAGTCTTAATTGTCTATCAGTCTTTTAGTTAACGTTTAGCAATGTAAATGATAGTTTTTACATTATTATTATCATACAAATATTTAACATTAGAGAATTGGAGGTTACAGTTCTTCTTGATGTAAAATCTAATTAATTTTCATTGGAATTTGAAACTTGGAACTTTGAGACAGTAAAATCGGGTAGTTTGTGAGCAATAGCCATAGTAACATTATCTGTGATTAAAAAGAAGGCTCTTATCTTGGGGCAGAAGAAGAAGGGATGAGTCACTGTGATAATATGCTGGTTTCAGGGAATCGGGGGCTCAGCCTGCTGCAACAACTCTGAGGCATTTTCAAGTACATTAAATGCTGCGGCTGCTGCTCTGGCAGTAAGATGCGCTTTGCCGTAGAATGTTTATGTTCACTTATTATTTTGGCACGTCTCCCTGAGGAGTGCAAGCAGGAACAGGAATGTTGATTATGAACTGTTTATATCTCAGTCAAAGCTTCCAGAAATTTCCTGGGATGAAGAAAAAGTACTTTTCTTAAGTTAAAGAGGTTTTCCCTGACTGATCATTCAGGATCTCATAGGACTATTGTGGAGAGAGAAGATGGCCTTCTCAAAGAAAGCCTTCCAAGATAACGTTCCTGGGAATTTTTGAATTGAGGAGTTCACTAGGTTTCATTCTCTTTGCTTTATCTTTTGCTTACTTTCTATTTTTTAATTGTAACAGGAGCAGGACACATGTCAAATGGGGCCTCTTGAAAGCCCTTCTGTCTTCTTTTCTGTGATGCTGTTTATATGACTATATAGGAACACGTATGCATTCTTCTCTTCACTGTGTGTGTAAATATATACCAACTAATTTAATGTAGTGGCTCTAACAGTCCACCTGTATACATCATGCCAGAAACCTAGTTTCTTAAAAGCAAATATATTATTATGGTCTCCTTATGCTTGGAATGACTAGCAAAATAATACCTTGAAATGAATCGTAATTAAAAATTAGAACAATAAATGTTCAAAGAGATTCTTCAGTATTTTGCAGTCTTCAGCCTTGCATTGACTGAGCAGTACCAAATGTTTGTGTATACAAAAGTACTGCCTTTCTCTATTGCTGAATTGTTGACATGTTTAAAAAACATTCTTATTTGGCTTTTAAGTTTGTGATTCCTCTCCCCCTATTTATTGTATTAAATATACATATATATTTTATATATTTAAAGGATTAGAGAAAAAATATTTATCAGTCTTCTAAATTTATTCAGAACCATAGTTTCTCCAGAACTCTTTTGTTCTGTTCCATTAACATGTACAAGGTAGTGTAGCTGCTCAAAAATATAGAAATGGAAGGCTTACTCATTTTGAAAAGAGACTGATGATGCAAGTTTTCATATCTTTATACGGCCTCAGCTGCAAAGAGACAAAAGATGAGATACAGAGTGACAGATTTAATTCATTGGTCACAGTATACTTTATATGTTTAAGCCCATCTGGCCACTTGGGTGGAACTTCACTTGGCTGTCGCCATAAAATCTGAAGCAACCCATTTTAACCTTGCACAAATAGGCATGAAATCCATAAACCCAGCAGGCACAAAGGGTGTATTAGTACGAAAAGAATGAGTCTGCCTGGTGAACTTTCAGATGAGACAGTGCACATAGGATCAGAAGATAAAGGGGCCTGAAATATGAAATAAAATTTCCAATAAGGTAGCAGTCAAAGGCAGTGGTAATTCCTTAGCAAGTGAGGTTTTTGATACCGATGTTGCAAAAACTGAAGTCTGGAATTCTTCACTCAAAAAACTCCTCTTATTGTAACCATTTCCCAATCAAAAAGGTATCCTTTTCCAAAGGATGTTTATTTGCTGTGATTCCATCTCCTGTTTGTATTGCAGTTTTTTACATTTTATTTAGGCTTACTTTGGAATAATGCAAGACATATCATAAAAATAAAAATCTATTCACTGCTTAGTTCATAGGGAAAAGGCACTCTTATTTCAGTAAATAAGCTTTTATTTTTATGTAGTTTATATTAATAGAATTAATAACAGCACCTTTCTCCTTAAAACATCTCTCATTCTCAATCTGATGTTATTACCCATACTAAAAAGCAAGTAACTGTTGGATTTACACAAGGGTAAAAACGGATATTTCAAAGACTAAGCTGTGGAATGTGAAAAGCAATATCCGCTCTGAGTAAAGGTTTTGAATTCTTGCTGTCACTTTGGGCAGTAATGAAATTTCCAGTAAACGTTCACTGTAACGCTAAAAGAGTCAAAAAGGCATTATTTTTGTCTTTGAGTTGGTTCGTTTCAGTTAGAAAGCATTGGTCACCAACGGAATATTCTCACTGCTGTACCTCGAAGGTTCTTGCAAATGTTCAGTACAGAAAGAGTAGAAAAGTTGGGTTCTTACAGATGCTTTCTCTATTAAGAAAAAAATAAAAGTGTGGGGAAAATTACATGTTCTTTATTTTCATGTGTGATATTTACAGATAAACTGTTTTTGAAAAGGGCTGCTTGTTTGGTAATAATGAGACATGTTTACTATTTTTAACAGATTATAACTCATTTTTTCAGTTATCCTTCATTCATACACATCAGGAGGGCAGGATTGAATATTTTCTACTTTTACTTCTTTATGACCTTTTAAATACGCAGTCTTTTTTAATTGAGGTCAAAGTGAGAGACTGCGAAGAGTACTTTAGACTGTGTAATACAAGATTTAAGTATTCTGACAGGAACTGTTAAATTAAAATGTATCTTTCAATGCCAGCCTCATGTGAATGTACTGTGAATTTGTAATTCTTCTGTGATTATCAGTTATGAGTGGATGTTTTGGTAGCTGACTTCTACCCTTTAGCAGAGCTCAGACAGGTTATGCGTGTTTCATACTTGAGCTTTTTACTTGCTGTATTCTCTGCTGACTTTCTGAACGATTTCGTGAAACTGGTGTTGCTATACTAAAACAAATATTATTTTAAAAAAAAAAAAAGTGATTTCCAAGTTTGAAATTTAGGAGCTTGGCTTTCTATTTGTTTGCCTAGTGATCTGATTTTAGCAGGTTTCATAAACAGAAGTCACTGAAGTTGTAGGTACCTATCTTGTATGGATAACCATTTCTATCTATACCTGTAAAAAGATATTTTTAAAAGTGTTCTTAAGGATTTTACCTTGAAAACGTGGACTATGGTTATGTCATTTCTTTTCATCCTGCCTTTTACAGTTACCCATTCAAATTATTCAAGTTATTTGGCTATTTTGAATGTTGTTTGTTTTTTTTTTTTCCCCCTCAGATTCTCATGGAAACCCTGTGTCTTCAGAAGATCAAGTCAGTTTAGCCCAGCAAATTTCCGATGTAGTAAAGCAGCCTGCCTTTATTGCTGGAATTGGTGCAGCCTGTTGGATTATCCTTATGGTCTTCAGCATCTGGTTATATCGCCACAGGAAGAAACGAAATGGACTCACTAGTACTTACGCTGGTATCAGAAAAGGTGCCGTGTTATATATTTCAGTCTGCTGACTGCCTGTTTGCTGGCTATTTACTTTATTGTCAGTCTCTTGTTCGCCTTAGATTCGATACAGGAATTATCAAATTACTGCAATACTTTCCAGGAGGTGTGGATTAGGAGTCAATACAGAAAGCAGCAATATTTACCTAATGTGTTAAACCTGGTGTTAAAGTATAAGCCTTTAGCAAAATACCCAGACTAGCTTCTCGTAAAGATACTCCTACAAATAAGATGGATTTAAGGCTAAGAACTTGCTACCTGACACTGTGCCATCTGAGAAAGAGCCAAGTAGATGGTAGTTCATTGTGCCTCCTGTTTGGTCCTTTGCTTCCTGCTAAGAATACTAACAGTGGTGTACATTACAGTAATGCTTTTGGTGCTTGTACCAGAGTTTCCATGTGTTCTGGGGGAATGTGGTGAAGTGGCTGTTTGCTAAAGCACAGCAGTCAATAATACTTTCCAAGAGTCTTTCACAAATGCTGTTGTGAGACCCTTCGCTAGGACTGAATTCTGGGGCTATCACATCATGCGTCTGCATTCAGTTAGAATGGCAGCAGTGGGACTAACTTAAAGCACTCTTCGTTTTTGTGTTATTGATACCTTTTACATCAAATTGCTGATGGGCACACGGTGCTTTACAATATACTCTGTGACAAACAAAACTAGAATCTCTACCTGGAAGATCCTCTGGAATTAAAAACTTGATTTCTTCTGATTCAATAATCTTTTGATTACGCCCCAAAGTGAAAGCTGAATTCAATAAGCTACAGTTCCTTACATCTCAAAGCAATATCTCAAAGGGATTCAGAATACGAACTGTAAACTCTGGAATTAATCAGAAAATGGAAGATCTTGCTTTTGAAGGAATAGAGGGAGAATTTTTTATATTTAGCAATCAAAATACAGACCTAGACTTAAAACATGCACACATCTTAATGTGTGAAAGCTGTCACGAGATTACGTTCTCTAGTCACCTCAAAGATGAATGTGTGATGGGCAGGAGAGGAAAATATAACACAAATGTTTTTAAACAGTAGCAGTGTGATGCTATGAAAAAGAAGTAGTGCTAAAAATAGCAAAAGAGTGAATGGAAACATGGAAATAGTTCTGGAGTGCTGCAGAGTTTAGGTATCCTCCGTGCTATTGAAGTTCCAGTACTCGCAGTAGACTGGGCGCAGTGGTTGCAGCAGAGTTGTAACCACAGGAATTGGGGATGAATTTCACCTTTGGTTTGGTCCTGCTAGATTTTCATAGATAAGACAGACCCCAACATGCTGCTGCATTGGCCTTGCACTGTTCTGTTTTACTAATAGCATGCTGCCATGCTGCCTTTCTACAGTTCTATCAAACTAACATTGCTATGCTTTCAGCAGTACCTATGATTAAGCAAAAGGCATACAATTTGTCCTTAAGAATGGTTGCTTTAATGACATCAGCTATTGTTCAAAACAGCTGTGTTTTTCAGTATCTGTAAAAATATCTTTTGTGTAGTTCGGTGGGGATTTTAATGAAAATACACAGAAAAGTAGGGTGTGCATCTCCAAAGCATTCCTCAAGAAAAAAGCCATCTTTAGTGAAATGTACATGGCAAAGTTGTCTGCTGTTCTGCAGTGCATCGAGTCATCGCTGCAAGCCCAAACTTTCTTCCCTCACTCTTGCATTTATTTATTTATTTTTCGATTTAGCTTCAGGCCTGACATCTGTTAAAATACTTCACTACTCCCACACATACATATTGTGCTAGCACTCTTACACACTCACAAGAGTTTATTAATAGAAGCTCTGAGAATTAACTTGTTCTTTCATGTAGTAGCAATAAAGATTTCATTTAGTTGAACCTCTGTTCATCTGTTCCTCAGTTCCTTAAGAAACTAAACTACATTTAGTACTTAGCTCACAGAAGAGTAATGAGACAGTAGTTAAAGATTTTTTTTTTCATGTCCTTGTGATTGCAAATTAATTTTGAGACACTTGATTCTCCTTTGAATAGCTCTGGTATAAATGCACCTTCTATTTTAATGAAAGCTTGTTACTATGGTTCTGTATTTTTGAATGTAGCTAAATTAAACTTGACTGTGTGAAAAGGCCTAGCTCAAAGAAAATACAATGGAATTCCCAAGATAAAGAGCTGTGCTACAAATGAAGTCTGAAATGGGCAAATGCTCAGGTTTTTTTCCTTTTTTTTTTTTTTTTTTCTTGCATAGTGTCATATCACTGGAAATAAATTGGCTTGGTAAAAGGGGGGGAAAAAGCTACAGCACATCCTAAATTATAACAAGACAATCTGGACTCCCCCCAAGCATCAGAATTATTGTAAAAATTAGATTAAGCAGTTGATTTCTTAGCCAGAACCTTTTCTTTCTGTGCCAGATTTGCTGATCAAATACTGTCTCAAGGCTCCTTTTAGTGAATATTTTATTGTTTATCTTACATTTCTCTGCTGTCTTTAGCTCAAAAAGGGCAATGCTAGCCTTTTTCTGCCCATCAGTGATAGAAAAACTATACTGTCTTGTCAACAGGAGGGGGAGCATGTGCTAATAGGAAGAGCAGATGCTAGCAGTCTGTATTTGGATTAGAGACCCTATTGATCCAATGAGGATTTATAGTAGCTGTGAGAGTGAAGATTGTCAAGCAATGTCATTGTTCCGTTGTTAACCTTTCCCTCTTAAAGCCCAGGGTTGAAAAGGTAGGGAGATGTTACATCTAGGGAGATGTTCCACCTTTTTTTTTTTGGTGATTATTTAAGGAAGAAGGGTAATAACTCTGTTTAACAATCTCATCCATGAAAACAAAAACTAATTGCTTCAGTAGATTTTAGTGCCTTTATTACAGTAAGAGTTGGCCCCATTCTTGATTCAGAGACAGAAAAAAGCGGTTCTTTTTAAAAGTTCCTTTTTATGATTATTATTTCCTTACTGAATACGTAAGTGTGCCTATTAGTTCAGCGTAATGAGCATTTACTTAGTGAACTGCAGATAAGATTCAATAGGACCTTGATAAGGCTTTGTTAAGGAATTTGTCATTCTGCGTTCTAAAATGATTAACAGTGTGGGGGGGTTTGTTTGTGCTAGGATTTTCAGAAAAACCTAAATTACGAAACTGAGGAGTATTTGAAAGGCTAAACCACAGCCGGGTCCCCTCAGGAGCACAACAGAATATCAAGCATTTTTTTCAGAATAGTATCTGCAGAGACAAGCTTCTTTCTGAATGGCAAATTTAGGATTATTTCTATATCAATGTGACTGAACTACTGGGTTAGTTATATACATTTGTTTTTTGTTCAGCTGTCTGCTAGATTTATACTAATGTGGTATGTTTCCTTTCTCTCTTCAGCTTAATAACCAGTTTCTATTTTGTTTTGATTTTTCAGTCCCGTCTTTTACCTTCACACCAACAGGTATATATTTGCACTTTTCCCCCCTTCTTTGTTACTTTAGCATGTGTTTGTGGTACTGTTTCTCTTTTTCTGACATAACCAGCCCAGCTGTTCTGAAGGGTGTTTTTGAGCAATTTCACTAATGACAGGTACTGTTATTTTGTTCTCTAAGTAGCGTATGTTTGCTTTGGAGCTGACACTTTTTTTACATTTGTGTGTACCATTTTGTAACGCACCATTTGATGCAAGCATGCCATTTCATAGCATGATTCTGCCAGTTTGTACATCCTGGGCTCTTTTCTTGCATATTACGATGGAGTAGTGTGGCCGCCTGCATCTAGGGATGCAAAAGGTGCTTCTGCTGGAGGAATGACTTAGCAGAGCCCAGATGCTGACTTGGAAGGGATTCAGTGGGATTATAGTTGGTCAAACATTTGCTTTCCTCTGAATCTGCATTAATCCGGTGACCTAGGAGTTGTCTGCTTTGCAAGATGAAGCAAATCAAAGTGTTACTGCAGTTAGATTTTTTTCTTGCTGCCTTTAATTATATTTGTGCTATGAAATTTCAAAATGATCATCCTGTTCTACACAAAAAGAGGTGCATTTCAAATTCTGTTTGGGTTAAAATTGTCTTCTATTTCTTTTTGCTCGGAACTGTACAAAATATGTTGTAAACTGAGCCACAGGCCACCAAAGTCCATGAGAGCCTTTCCATTCTGTAGAGCTGTCCTTCAGTCACTCCCACAGTGTGGCAGCTCAGTGGCTCTTCTTCTACAGTAAAGACAAGAGAACTCATTCCGTACCCACCACCAGTACTACAGCCTGAGTGACCACACAAGTTGTCTCTCCTTCCTTTGCTCTAAATCCCTGATTTTCACAAGAGGTCTATGAGACTTGTGGGATGTGTGTATCCAGGCATGGTAAAAACCACCGCCTGCCCTCTCCGTAGACATTAGCAGGGCATATAAGCTCAAAATCAGCACTGTTCTAATTTGTCCTCTGGGCAGCAGCTGAGTTACACCTTTCCAAGCTGGACCACAGGTGAAGCCAATCTCATGTCTGCCTGCATTTATCCACACAGACCTAATCATAATGGGTTAGATTCTTACCCACACGCTTTTTAATCACATTGGATAGTATCTTGTTTCAAAAGTCATCCTGTTATGTTCAGTGGAGTTGCTTACTGTTCGGTATGAGTCAGAGTGACCCTTAATGTTTCTGAAGTCCTTTGAGATCCATGGTGGAGACTAATTTGAACTATTATTGTTTTGCTGTTACTTTAATTGGCCTGACAGAGGGCTTCTATAGCAATCACAATTGTAGTACGCTACTGAAACTCTACAGAGGTTGGTAGGTTAGCTAACATTTGTTTTCTCAGTTGGATTCTTAACATTAAAAGAAAATATCAGGGCTCCGTGAGATATGTCAGAGCTGCAAAATAAACAGCACTGAAATTTTTAAAGAACCGATTGGAAAATACACAAAAGTATGTAAAACATTTAAAGGAAAAAAATAAATCCTTTTTCAGTCCAGGATCCCAGCCATTAGTTCCACTGACTTTAAATGGAACCAGACTCTCTTCTTTAACATTACCTATAGTAAAAGACTTACCTGTAGCAATGCATCCTACATTTTAATCCTGTTATTGTAATCGCTGCCAGCATTTATCTCTCTCTTGCAGACTCCCAGTTTGGAGTTTTTCTAAAGAGCAGAATTTGGCTGCATTTTTTTTTTTAACGCATTACTGGTTGGAAAAAGTAGAATCCATCAGCATTTGCAGGGAGGCAATCTCCTTAACCCTTTGCCAAACCCTATTCAAACTGCAGAATTTGGAGCACTGTTTCTTCTTGGATGTTTGCATCCTAAAAACTGACTTTTCAACCACGGTGCTTCCTGTGAAGGGTATGCAATCCATGCCAACAAGTAAATGCGTGTGGACATCCACTTTGTTACTGTGTAATGCTTCTGAAATGCTAGCACATTTATTCCTTCTAATTTAGGAAGTATTCGTGCTGCCAGATGTTTTTCTACCAAGATTTATACATTTAAATTTTAGATTTAAAAGTATCATTAATAAATCCAATTGTAAAGTGTTCTAAAATGTGACGCTTCTGTGGACTTTTAGAGTGTGCCTGTTTCATTACTCTAGTGCACTAACATTCAGAAAGAGCATGTGTTTTTGCAGTAGGTTCAGCTGTAATGAGCCGTTGTTTACTTTGGAAGTAAGGTCTGTTACAGAACCATGATACCTCTTTAATCTTACCAAAATAATAAGGTAAAGCTTTAACATCTAGCCATTCATGAAATAAATATATGACCTAAATTCTTCCATGGAGTAACTCCACTGAAGTCAGCAGAGTTATGTTAAGGATAAGTTCAACCTGATGTATGGCTTCCTGCTTTCTCAAGCGATACACGTGTTTGTGTGTGTTTTTCAGAACAGAACTGAAATGTAAAACTTAGTTGGAGCTAAGGCTAGCAGTTCTCCAGCAACACAAGAATTATGTATAAACTTGCATTTAAAGGAATAGCTTGCAGAATGAGACTCAGAATTGATGTATAAACAATGCACGTTTGTTGTCTTAGCTAAAATGAAACAAAGGGAAATTTAATACTGCTATTTCAGGAGTCTTTTATGATTTTTAAATTATTTCCTTTTTTATCTTTAACTATTTCAGTAACATATCAGAGAGGAGGAGAGGCCGTAAGCAGTGGAGGCAGGTAATTATGTGCTTTATCTTTAAAACTGTGAATTGTGTGCAGCTAACTTAAGGATGCTAGGAGTACAATTGTCCTTGTAAGTGGTAGGAGAATAATCACTTGCAAGGATATGTTTCAATTTATTATATTAATTTATGCATTTTTGCCATATATTTTTCTGTTTAGGAAGAGGATATATGGTTTGAATTTTCAGATTGATTTCCAAAAAATAAGTCATAATATTTTCAGCTTTGTTAACCTGTAAAAACTGCATCTCAAAAAATGAGCAGCAGAGGGAGCACTTTAACTTCGAAATAAAGACCTGGCTTACCAACTGATTAAGGGAGTAAAAGTAATTAAGTCGTGGCATTTATGAAGATTAAGAAATATAGCTGGTTCACAAATACTAAAAAGAAAGAAAACGTTTATTGGAAAAAATTGCTGCAGACAAACGGCTTATAAGGTGACTTTTTAAGAAAAAATCTGGCTATGAATGCAAAACAGTTAAAGCAAGAGATGGAGCCCTGAAGGACAGGGATACAGGTAGGTTTTAAATGTAAAGCCCCCTGCTTGGAGAACCTAGCCCATTTCAGATAAGGATTTAACTAAAACCCCTTTGCTGTGTTTATGCTTAATGAGTGGCAGTGGACAAAACAGTAATTAATATTTCCTGGGTAGAGGCATATTTTTATTCAGGAGGCAAAAAACCAGTTTTAGCACAAAGGCAGATCACAGCAGTGTCACTCCAGTAGCACACCTTTTTTATCTAGGTCACATTGAAGCATGCATTTATATAAGCATCTCAGTTAAAGATTTGACATAATGCTGAAATAAACTCTGAAATCTCAGAGAGCAGCTGGGCGATAAATTCCTATATCAGTTCCTGTTTCACAAGTGGCAGCTTGTGATTCCTAATTTGCAAACCCACACAAAAATTTGGTAATGGTAAAGATTAGGCATATAATTAAACATTGCCAGTCTACTCAAATGCCGTCCAGAGGCGAGGCTTCTCTACTGCTGCTGCTGAACCTATTGCATGGTAAGAGCAATTTCAGACATCTCTGTCTGGCACTGTATGCTGCTGTGTTGTTGTAGCCATAAAACTCTGACGGAAAACCTCTAGAACAGTTACCATGTGATTTTTTGAATGGAGAAATCTGTAAATCACTGGGTTGCTGCCTTCACCCCAGGACAGTGAGAAAATAAGAGCGAATAGAGATGAACCCTCTCTTTCCCTGACGAGGTTGTTCAAAAAGATACAGTTAACATCCTTTGTGTTCTTTGTGCCAGTGTGGTTTCTCGCTCTTCCCATAGCACAAGCTAGACAAAGCACGCTCACATAGATTCAGAGGACAGAAATGAACCCAAAAGGGTCTCTGTCGTATACAGTCATTTTGGTACTGCTAAGCAAAGCAGCATCATTTTTCCCTGTCCTAGTTTTAAGGACCAGTGCCACAATCTAGCTGTATAATTGATTCAAGGTGCTAACATCTATGCTTCCTTTGTTTATTTCTTTATATATCCCATTTACAGAATGTATGAGGTACTGTATTTAGTCAAATATGAAACATACTTGAGCAATATAAAAAAAAAAAAAAAAAATGTTTATTTTTACATATGGAAACTTTACTCTGATTTCCAAACTTAAAGTTTTCACTTCCTTAAATTACATTTGCAATGTTTTGTAGAGGTTTAGCAGTTTTGCCAAGTGCAGTTATGTGACTACGTTAAAGCATTATTCAGAATTCAAAATATCTCAGTGATACATTTCAACATAATCCCCACTTCTGTGCTGCTGAAAAAATACCCATTGCTGTGGCAATGCCTTTTCTAGAAAAGACTGAAGTGATGGTAATTGTGGTGGACTGACTCCAGGCAGCAGCTAGGCACCCACACAACCACTTGCTCAGTCTACCCCTACCCTAGACCCAGTACGGTGATTCAAGGAACTTGCTGCAAAGGCTAAAGATTCTTTGGAAATTATATTCTCTGATGATCATCAGTCTGTGGAGCTGTAGTGCAAACATCTCTTGAATATAGTTCCACCTAAATTGCTTCAATTAGTAGAGTTTTCCTCTATTTATATACCTCACACCACGTTTCTTATACGGCAGCAGGTGTGAATGTAAAGTAAATTTTAGAAGCAAAGGACCTGTAACTCCAGAAATCCAGTACCACAGGTCTTGAAAGTGCTGAAACATTCTGCAAGGCTTTGTCTCTTCCGAATGCCTTGAGGTGTACTTTCATTGTAAGAACAAAGTGGCACGAACAAAAAGCAGGGTATTTCAAATCAGCTGGCCTGCTCACATGAGTGCATAACCGTATATTTATTTTAGATTTAAAAAAAATTCTTATTTAGTGTGTGTATTGTCTGGTATGTTAGCCTGGCAGTAAGTCAAGCCTCATCACCTCCTATGTTAAATTGTCAGATGACATGCGGTACAGAAATATACACGTGCGTGTAAAGTTCTCTTAAATGTCGTGCTAAGACGATGACTTAAGCCTGTGGCTCTGACAGACTATATCACCTACAACTAACTATGTGCAGTTTGTATTCTCAACTTGCACTTTAAGAGGATTAGCATATTTTATTTTTGAAGAGCATCACATAGAATATGATGAAGACTAGTTTCTGCACTATTTCAAACAGAAAGTTGCCTGTTAAATACTGTGATGGAAGAGACTGTGTTCCTTTTTATATATATATATATGTATTACAGTGGCTAACATTACCTATTTTTAAAAGTACCTTAATTATCAAAGGCAATTTTAAGTTGTTAGGGGACTTTGTAACATGCCAGTGCATTGGTAGTGTGAAAACTGAAGAGGCACCAAAGATTTTACAAAACATTCATGAGGGCGTGTTTCACACTCACTAGAACAACTTGGAAACCAAGGAATGCTATTCTTTCTGTTGGTGGCAGGAATATACTTTATTCCAAATGCAACCAATAAGCAGCCTCGATACCTGGATATTTTTAAAGGTGTTGAGTATTCCCAGTCACTTTAAACTTGCTTAGGACCTGCTGCTGTTCCACCCACATAAAGTTTCAGTGAGTGGCTTACTCGTTAACAGAGATATATCGTACATGCAGTATGCTTAGTGAGATCCAAATACTCCCAAGCAACAGAGATTTCTGTAATCTGCTGTTCCCTTTGATCTGCTACGGTAGTACTATCAACAAAAATTTGGGAGTATTCACATTTAAACCCAGCTCTTGTTTCCACATATCCATCACATTTCTATGTGTAAATTTTTTCTTTGTTTGATTTGCCAGTTTAGCCTTTTTTACCTTGCTTTCTTTAAGAAAGGGAGAAGGGGCATAAAAAATAAAAATACAACCTTCCCAGAAGTAAAAACAAAACAAAACAAAACAGAAACCCAACCCCAAAACCAAGCTCTAAGTGACAGGTAAAAGTTACACAAAAACATCTGTGTGTAGCTCAGCAAACTGAACTGATGCTGTCCTTGGCTGTTCACTTCAGAGTTTCTTGACAAGGAACAGGTTATATAGAAACCATTAAATAATTGTGTGGAACTGTATTTGCTAATTCTCAAACCTTTAAATATGTGATATCATTTTGTAATATCTAACCTTTTGAGAATAATATAATTACAATGTGAAAATGCTTAATTTTTGCAATGACCAAGCTTTGTTTTTAAAGGCCAGGACTCCTCAACATCGGTGAATCGGCCACTCAGCCATGGCTAGCAGATACTTGGCCTAACACAGGGAACAATCACAATGACTGCTCCATCAACTGCTGCACCGCTGGCAATGGAAACAGTGATAGCAACCTCACGACGTACAGTCGACCAGGTTAGATATGTTTCTACCTTGCTAAGGAATCTTCTTTACAAAGTATATACTTCTAATACCTGGGAGAGTGTACAGGTTTGGGGTTTTATTTCTAATGCATTTAGATTTACTATAGTTTCTCCTCTATTTCATGATTTATGCTTTTGGTCCCCTTTTTGGATCCCTTTTTTCTGTCCTCTTTGGATAGTTGTAGCAAGCTATAGGCTAAAAAAGCCCCTGCAAAAGTCAGTGTTACCAGAAATCACACTGAACTGTTATGTTTCAGCATCTGAAAAAGAGCAGATAATGTAATTTTTGGATTGTTCTATACATCCTTGTTCCTTGGATGGAGAAGGAAAAGTAGCAAAATGACACTAGTGAGATTTTCCTTTTGGTTTGAGTGTGATGGGAAGCAAGATATAAAACATTACTACAGTACTTGTAAGATGGTCAGTGTACTTTGGTACATTCAAAATGTCCCTTTGGGTGCCATTCTCTATAAAATTGGATAGCTGTTTTTCTGTTTAGGGCATGTAGATAAAAAAATAACTTCACACTCCAAAAACAGTTATGAAATGTTAGGTTAAGTGGTAGTTCCTGAGAGCTTAGGCAGAACTCAGAGTGCTCTTGAAGAAAACCTGCTGAGTTCCATGAGAACAGGCTTAGAAAAACATACCTGGAAGTGCTAATGGTTGCACAGTTTGTTATACATTGACCTCAGGTTCCTTTTGTTTTAACCCAATTTGTGTTCCTGGAGAGGAATGAAAATTAGTCTTTTCCACTACCAACATCTCTAGCTGATTTTTGCTAGTAGCAGGTCCCAGCATTTCAAAGAGGGAGTACGATTACCTATAGTGAAGTTGCCTAAGTGCAAAACAGCATTACCTCCCATAATTAATGTGAAACTAGCCATAATATGATGGTGCTAATTCATCTCCTGCAGTATGCTGTCTGACTGTGACCAGTACCAGGTGTTTCAGAGGAAGGTGAGAGATTTTAACACTAGAGACTTGTGTCTTATTCTGCCTGAGGATATCATGTCCACAAATATCTATGTAAAAATATTTCTGCTACAGAGATACTTTATTGTGGCAAGTATAGACATACCAAGGTATAGTAACTGAAACTTAACAAATTCAGGAAAGGAAGAGAATGTACATTTTTGAGGGTTGTAAACTATTATAACATCTTGTCATGAGGTGCAGTGGATTCTTTCTTGATTTATCTGTTCTATTAAGCTTGGTTGTTTTGGAAAGTGATTCCTTCAAGAAGAGCTTATGAGCTTGAGGGTCAGGCAGGTCTCTTCTGTCCTGGAAAATCTGGTAAATATTCTTAATTGTGTCAGCTCGGGCTTCACTTATGCTCTGAAGCAGCAGAGTTGGATATCCCCTCTGTAGCTGTGAATATGCTAAGTAACTGTGTATTTTTAATTTCCTTTAAGTATAGTCCTGTCTTCCAAGTCTACAGAACAGGAACAGGTTGTTCTAAAAGTAGATGCTATAAAAAAGCCTAACAGAATATATCTTCTGTTATATAGGTAAACCACTTCTGTGTATGTGCTTTGTATGAGGAATCCTAATGTGTCTATGTAAAAAAAAAAAAAAAATGTACCTACTGCATATACTGTATTGATCATATTGCCCTACACACAAATCGAATGTAGCTGAAAATGGAAGGAGGTTAAAATATATAAGTGCAAGGATATTATAGCACAGCATGAGGAATGGAGAATATGCTGGATATACAATTGCCCAATATAATACAATAGACTTGAAAAGGCAGAAAGACTAACACGCTTTCAGTGGGTGAGAGAAAAATATTTAAAAAGTAGAAATCAAGAAGTTGAAAACTGTGAAGCAATAAACAACATCTCACATAAGAAAGGAAAATATATCAAACAGTAAAACCTTCAAGAAACACAAGCTGGGGGGCATGAAATGTGTAATGATAAGCTGTATGTGGCATGTTGTGGTACTGTTCCTTAATCACTGAAAATGTGGATCAGTTTTTTTCTTCCTCAAGTAGTATTTTAATTCTCTTTTTCAGAAAATATTTCTCAAAAAAATGTATGTATCAGGGAATATTATTTAAATGGAACATTCTCTATGTTTGGTAGTTATTTCATTTAATGGTCAAATCCTGGGATCTGTTCTTAGCTTTTCTTGGCACCCTCTCCAGTAAATTAATTGTGGCCACAGGTAATGGACTTCAGGTTTTGAATCAAACTCATTAGCATAAACACCACGTCTTTTAAAAGAGCAAAACTGTATTCCTGGTGATTGTTATGTAATTATTGATGCGTTAATCAGCTGGCAAATGAGAATTTTTGCTTAATGATCATTGAATGCTGGTTTCACTCAGCCTTCTAACTGCCAACCCACAGACTGTATTACTCCATGCAGTATTTTTCCAGTGGACTGGATACGGAGAGGAGAAAAAAAATGTATGGAGCTGCTGCCCACGTAGAGGCAAGAGAACGCGGAAAGGCAGATGTGCTGGTTCACACAGTAGTGGCCAGCGCATCAGTCCATGTCTGATTTACTCTATGCAATAAGTGGTGATCTCAAGATACGATAACCATTTGAAGAACGAATTCATGCTGTCTATGTGATACATAATCAGCATACAGGACAATCGTATCACTATGCTATTCCTTACTTTACAGTATCCAAAGCAACTAATAATTAGCAAAAATTCCAGAGTGCTTTCCTGTCTTTTTGTTCCAAACCAAAATATAAGATTGTACAAGGAAACAATGATCAAATAAAGTCTTGCTACTGGGTACAGAGTTACCTTTCGCTTTGTAGTGTTTCTCTTTAATTCTGTTACGTGTAACCATTTTTCTGTCTGTTTTGTGAAAATCTGTTTGTATTTCTTTTTCTTATCGCGACTACAAAAGAGTCTAAATGCTGTTCATTCTACAATGACATGAGATGACTGTCATGTTTAGTTATTCCCATTATTAGCCTCTGGTTGATTTTTTCCTTTGAATGCAAAATATTTAATCACAGTTATGGACTGGGTACTTGTGCTACTTTGTCTAAAAATGTAACAGTTTATATGGCGACTGTAGGAAAAGCCCAGCAAGGTAAGTCATTGTAGATACGATCGGAAGGTCTGAATTTGCAGTGAATCAAAACAGTGAACACTACTTTTGAAGCAGTAGCTTATAAGGTAAATAGTACTATGTAAATTATAAAGTTAACGAAAATATCTCTGCTTCGTGGATGCAAGTCATATAGTTAAAAAATTTTTAAAGTGTAAGCGAACAGAATGACCATTTCTTTTTTCTTTCCTCTGTGGTTAGCCGATTGTATAGCAAATTACAACAATCAGCTGGACAACAAGCAAACAAACCTGATGTTGCCTGAGTCAACTGTATATGGTGACGTGGACCTCAGCAACAAAATCAATGAGATGAAAACCTTCAATAGTCCAAATCTGAAGGATGGAAGATTTGTCAGCCAGCCTGGGCAGCCCACTCCTTATGCCACCACTCAACTCATCCAGTCAAATATCAGCAATAATGTTAACAATGGCAGCGGGGATACGAATGAGAAACACTGGAAACCCTCTGTTCAGCAAAAGCAAGAGGTTGCACCCATTCAGTACAACATTATGGAGCAAAACAAATTAAACAAAGGTGAAGAGCTTTTAGCTTGTTTCTCCTCTTTAGGCATCAGAGGAGTTTTGACCTTCTGGTGCTGGGAGTCTAAAGCTTTCAGGTTCAGCAATTACGGATTTCTGTGGTGCTTTTAGACTTCTCCCTCTTTAGGTTTAGAAATCCACAGTTAATAGTGTCGGAAAGTTAATTAGCACCACAATAACCTTCAGATATTTAATTTATTATAAAAAATACCAAGCTGTATCTTTAGAAAAGAGTTAAATAAAATACATTTCCTATGGATTTGAGATTAATTTAAATTTAATAGTAGTTAAGGGATTGGTTAGGACAGAGGCCAGATATTTTATTCATAAGCCAGATGCATGGTAGTCACATTATACTCTACCTTAAATTTTAAATAGGTCAACCCACCCTTCCTAGTCGTGGATAGAGACTAATTAAATCTACATGTACATGTAAATGAATGAAATTTTGCACATCAAACTGTGTAAAATTGTATTGTGTTGCACACTGGGGACACAAATGGAGAGATCCAATTCATTTTAGACTTCTTCCTAGCAAGCCTTCGATTCACATCTTGAGAGGCAATGCTACCACACACAGTTTTGGAAACTAAATTCCTTTGTTACCCCGACTCAAGTCTGTGGATCCAGAAGCTAAAAATAAATTGATTTCAGAGTTAACGGGAAACATCAGAATGTACTTTTGTGGCCTTGAGAGCATGTTTCTTTAATATAATGCATGGGAGTTGGAAGAAATAGGTCTGTGATTTCTTGCTAGTCCTCCAGGCTACCATGCAACCTCTTTTAATAACCTGATTTGTAAAACGGTATCCCTCGGAGCTGGACCCATTCTGACTTGGAACTTTTTGCATGGATTGTTGTAACTAGAGTGATCACGTAGTGCTAAGTTATCCAGTCAAAAGATACGTTTCATTACAGGAATGTTGATTTCTCTACTGGACCCAGCTACTCACAGAGGAGTTCAAAGGGCAATATAAAATATGACACCTTCCCTTGACATAAACATGTCAAAAGAAAATTCAATTTTTGTAGCTCCTTCCTAGAGGGTGAAAGCTGTATTTTTTTGTAATTATGTTTTCTTTCATGAATTGTGTATTACATATCTGTTTTGGAATTAAAACATATTTGGTTTTTATGCCCTGGAAGATACTACATCTTTCAAACTGTGTATATTACAGCTGCATATTCTCTAGCATATTGTAGTGTGGAAAGGCCCCCTTAAAGCATTGTCTGCTGACAGTCATATATACATATTTCAGAGTGTTGATTTACTGTTTATCCTCTGTGTAAACATATGCGGTATGTAGGACTTCAGCGTGGTCTCTGGAATGCAACTAGGCTGAGAAACTATTACAGAATACACTCTGGTGTGGAATTTATCATTTTGCTCTTTTTCCCATGCTTACATTATCACAAACATTTCTGCAGCAGATGGGGAGTGAGTCTTAGTTTTGTTTATTTTTGTTTTGATTTGCTATTTTATGAGTCAATATTCTGGTCTTGGTTTTCTCATTTCCTAAGTCAAAATCATCTTGCTGATGATTATACCTATAGCTTTTGTGATGGGAAATAACCATTTTGATGAGTTACATGCTGTGCTTCATTGTCACTACTTTATGTCCAGTGGTTCTGTTTATGACACAGTTTTATTTGCTGTATGAAGAGTAACTCAACTGCTTTCTGTTCTCTGTAAATTATTATTCCTTTTTGGCATGAGAGTACTGTTTTGTCAGACGAGTATTTTACTTCTGATACAAGTTTTACAGATCTGGTTGCCAAATCTATATTTGAAAGTAACATGTATATCAAGTGTTTTGGAACTGGAAAAGGAAGTTACGGTAACAGCCATTAGCAAAAAAACAAAGCCCTTCCTGTAGCTAGAACCTACATAACCCAATATAAATAGAAATCTCCTTGGAACCAGCAGCCATTAAACAAAGACCTCTTCCGTTGTAAACCAAATTCAGTGGAGCTGCATTGTTGCTCCAGCAGATGATTCAGCCGTTGTAATATCGGGCTGACTCCTATGTGAGTTTGTTACCTTTCAAATACAAAATGTAGCTACCACAGTCCATTGGCTGCCCTGCATGTGTAAACGAAGCAGAGACCATGGAAAATCAATCAAGGTGACAGTCTATTCGTATGCAAAGTGCTCACACAGGTCGTGTATGTATCCACTGAGACTTAATTGTTGGAGAGGCATTGCGACAACCCTGTGCATTTTTGCTGTGGAGCTACTAAGTTCCCATGATTATCGTTAAACTTACAATTAGAGACGAGGTGAAAATAAAACACGATTATAGGAGGATTTTCCTTGCAAAAAATGAATTTATTCCTCACTATTTTCAGGAGGGTTTACTTTGTGTTATAAAGCAGGTATATAAAAGTAAATGTGTTTCTGAAGGGTAGCATTAACTATACTATTAAACTTGCAGATTACCGGGTAAATGACAGCATTGCTCCAACTATTCCATACAACCAGTCCTATGACCAGAATACAGGTGGATCCTACAACAGCTCGGACAGAGGCAGTAGTACATCTGGTGAGTATCTACAGTGTTTACCAAAATTTAGGGGTTTTTTGAGTTTGGACACTCTAGTCATAGTTATCACTGGTTACTGGACTTACAGAAGGTGTGATGGGGAGGGACCCACTGACAATGGTAGTGCATAAAAAACAGCCCGATAGGTACCTGTTTTTCTGTTGCATCTTCGTGGCTACTTAGTGCCATCTAAATGTCAATTAATGAATTGTTTGTCCAAAATTGTGAAAGTCATGGAATGTCAGAGTAGAAGTTGAACTTCCTAGTATTAATGCTCTACTGGTTAATATGGTCTCCAGGTGGGCACTCACAGAAATGCCTTTTCAGCTGTGACAAAAAAACCCCAAAAAACTACAAAACAAAACAAAAAAAAACCCAAATCAAAAGTATCTAAATTTGTGTACTACTCTCTTGATACTTTACTGACTTCTTTTCCATCTTTTGAGTCTATTCAGCCAAGAAAACCTTATTCATGAATGGGCTCAAAGTACCAGAACATTTGAGTAATAACTAAGAGAACTGCTCTAAGAAATTTTTCATTTTTTAAACTAAACCCATGTGCTTTACTGGATGAAAAGCCATGCATAAACATAATTTTCACAGATTTCAGTAGCTGTACATCAAAACTACTCTTGTACATCTTTCAAATGTAGTCAGTAGATAACTGAAGTTAAATTTTTCTCATCAGCATCTCCTGTGCAAAAATATCTCAACATCCTGTGTAAAAATCCTGAGATAATGTTAACCAGGGCACTGAAATTGCACTCTGTGCTTTGGAAGCACAGAATATGTCTTCATTCAAATAGCCTGTTCACTTTCAGCTTTGATTTGTGGAAAGGTGTGTGAAATGTTCAGAGCTTAACCAGAAATTACACATAGACTTTAGTGTAAGTCTTATACTTAGCCTATGTTTATTTACATTGAACCAGTTATTATGAGTTACGGTCACAATCACCATTTCCATGGACTTTACATCTACTCATCAAGATTAGGGTTTTTGTTATCGACTTTTGTTCTGCTGTTGCCTTTGATAGCCTAGTTGTCTTAATCCTAACTCGCACTCCGTTTTAACTGAGGTGGCTGAGGCATAAACATGTAGGTGAGCCTGTTGTGCCTTTGAGTGACATGGATTCTCAAGTGGCTGGGGTGAGATAAGCATGGCTCCTCATTGTCCCAGCTGCTCAGGGGTGTTTGTTTGGGAACCAGCCTTTTGCCCATTCCCAGGTCTTCGCTATTGGGATGTGGTGCTGAGTCTGTACACAAAGATGTTAAGACTTGAAATTCCACATGAAATGTCTCAGGGGTATGAACCCTTCCAAATTACACATGAGAAGCTGGTATTCATGCTGACACCTATTACGGTTATTCATAACACTAAAAATTTATAGTCTTATACCAAGGACTCCAGGAGGAATGAAGGAAGATGACCAGAGTAATAAATTAATTGTGCTGAACCTAGTATATATCATGATGCTCAGGGCAGAGAATAAAGATGATGGTTGCCTTGGGATGGCTAGGGTCTTGCTTGACATACCGAGATACCAGAAAAAATAGTTGTACAGAGCTAAAACACACTTTTATCTGGCAGTGAATGTGGGACAATAATAAGCAGAACTACTGTTCATAAGAATGGAAAATCTGAGATAGCAGAAGTGAGAAAAACAAGCTTCCTAAATCTCACTGCAACATAGTTAATCAAGCATGTAAGGCCTCAACGATGGTATTATGAAACCATTCTTCAGTTGAAGAGAGAAATGTCAAGCGTTCTAAAATGCACTCAAAAATAGGGTGCCTTTATCTATAATTAAAGAACAATAATAAAGAAGGATAAAACTGTATACAGAGGAATGATGATAGGGTCAGTTCTGATCATAGCTATATCCAAAGTTAAAATTCAAGACCACCTGAATAATTGGTCTTATTCAAATTTATTGAAACTGTTAAATCTGCGTTGTTCTATTATGAGATATAATTTCCCAGTAATAGTAGTTGAAAACATTTGTGCCATACTTCATCGATCTTCTTTCTTCTTTTTCTGTTATTTTAGTTCTTCCAGCAATTATTTTCAACTGCCCCTGCCATTTAGACTAAAACTAGTAATTTCATTGTGCCTAAAACATTTCAGTGGACAAGTACAAATTACATATATTCAGTGACTTAATGCAACAGTGGAACTTTAATAGATCATATCTGTATCATATTGTATTTTAGGTTCCAGCAATTAAATAGTATAAAGGCACTTTAGAAAATATGTCTACAGCTCATTTGTTTTAAATGATAATCTATAATGTAATTAATAGAAGTAGGAAGCTCACTTTTAATGACATTGCTTGTAAAATTCATTTACGGTTTTCATGGCATTTGGGCTGTTTATTAACAATTCAAGTTTTGTATCTCATGTGTTTTTCCATGCTATGTAAAGTTTCTGGTTAAATTCAACCGCTTAAAAAGGTGGAGTAATTCTACAAAGAAGCTAGCATTACAAATTGGTGTAAAAAGGAGGAATGCCAGTTTATTCCAGCTTCGCATAATAGTAAATTCCCAGGGATTTCAAGATGATCTGGGAAGGACTACAATTATTTTGTTTTTCAAAGCCTGGCAGTGAAAAGATCCTTAAAAGCATTACTAATAGGTATTGCTTTTTATTCACAGGGAGTCAAGGGCACAAGAAAGGTGCTCGGACCCCAAAGGCTCCCAAGCAAGCAGGCATGAACTGGGCAGATCTTCTTCCACCCCCTCCAGCACATCCACCTCCCCATAGCAATAGTGAAGATTACAGTCTTTCGGTGGATGAAAGGTAAGAAAGATTAATACATCATCCATTTCTCACTTTAATCACGAGTTAATTGAAGTGTAATTTGCCCTACAAGCTGGCAGTGAGACCTTGCTTCGATAACATTCTGGTGCTCCTCAACTAGCTGTAGCGTGGCTGTTCAGAGAGATCGCTTACTGACACTGGTGTATATCCGCTCAGTATATCCTTATTAAACTGTTTTCAAGAGCACATATAACAATGATTTTTTTCTGGGCTATTTATGCATGTATCAGATATGCTAATTACGTAGTAAAAATTTAAGTCCTTATTTTCTTAAAAAATTAATTTTAGCTATGACCAAGAAATTCCTTGTCCTGTCCCACCTGCAAGGATGTATCTGCAGCAGGATGAGCTAGAGGAAGAGGAAGAAGATGAACGAGGTCCTACTCCACCTGTCCGAGGAGCAGCTTCCTCTCCAGCTGCTGTCTCCTATAGCCATCAGTCAACTGCCACTCTCACCCCCTCACCCCAAGAAGAACTCCAGCCCATGTTACAGGACTGTCAGGAGGATCTGGGACACATACAACACCAGCCTGACCGGAGGTGTGTCAATGCAAATGCAGGGAGAGAGATGTGACAGAAGTCATCCTGGCCCCACTGAAAATTCCTGTAGAATTCAGTGAGGTCAAGATTTTCTCCATGATATTTCCTCTGTTAATCTTTAATTTCTGATCCAGGACACTAGAACTATTTGTAACCTAAGAAATAGGTAATTAAGTTGCTTTATTATTATACTGTGGAAAGAAATGCAGTATATCACTTTACCGTACATATGATGCTGACACAAGTTAAATTCACAGTCATCAGGATATTAAAGTGGTATCGTTAACACAGCTTACCATATAATTACAGTTCCATTGTTTCCAATAGATTTACTGCATTATTACCATAAAATAGCATGCATTATTTCACAGTAACTGTGCAATTAACTTGTCACCAATATGTATGAATATATAAAAATATATAATTTATATAACCTATAGATTTTCCTCTTCTCATAAATCCTAATACAGGAAATTATTGCTTGCAAAATTTTCGTAACATTTCCACCTAGCTTTGTTTAAAGGAATGACCAACATTAATAAAGATAGATATTTGTTATGGGGAAATTTTGTTTCTTCTCTGAGTTTCTTTTAGTACAAACTATTTTGCATTTACACTCTCACAGTTTCTCTTCCATAAAACAGTGAATTCTGAATGAGGCTTTTTCTATGTGGTGCTTACATGGCTTGCTTTTTGTTAAGAAGGCACAGCTTTTTCCATCCAATGTAAGAAATTATATTTCTTTTGTTATTTTTTTTCCTCAGGTGGTTTGCACATATTGCTTATTACCACAAATATACACACTTGCCTGCAATATTCTAGTCTTACATTTTATTTTTAGTGACTTGCAGACCAATTATGATGAGGTCAATTTGATCTTGATGAGTAGACTGTAGAACTTTGATTTCATTAACATGGCTTACTGGTCATCTATGGATGCATATTCCAGAATGTTTTTTGAAAAGTTAGTTCATTTTTATGTTTCTCTTTTTTAAGTAGTAGTTACTGGGGTTTGTTTGTTTGTTTGTTTTTATAGGGCCTGTATCTGCTTTTGCTTTTGTTCCCCACTTCTATTTGACCTGCCTTGCTTTGTTTTCTTTGTTCTTTATGGTAACACTTCTTGTACTGTGTACCTTTTTCTCGTTGTCTATTTTCCTGAGTCTTTCCAGTCTTTTTATTAGTGGGTGGTTAATAATTATTTGTCCTGTAATTTCCTTTGGGCCTGCTATGTCAAGGCACAGAAGCGTTCATTTTAATAATTTAAGTTTTCCGGGTTATTTAGAGGTTAAACTAGCTGGACACTAGTGGAAAAGGGAAACGCTATGGGAGCGATGTGTTGTGCATGACTTTCCAGAACCACAGCTACCGTGTTCTGGAGAGTGGGAGATGCATACTGGTATGCAGAATGGAGTAGGCATTGGTGGAAACCTATGCAAGCATGTATAACCAGCCAGCAACTGCCTGGAAAGCAGAAGGCTTGCTCAACACAAAGATGCATGGCTAGTCACTGTAAATGTCATCAAAAGTAGTGGCAGAACTATCTGGAAGGACATTCCAATTTAAGCTCCTAGGGCCTACGCCTTACTCATTGAAAAGGACTGAAAAAGTAAAATGTCCATTTATTTTGTTCTGCCTACAATGGTTAAGTCTAGCTTTGCTCGAAGTCTTAGGACTGTTAGTGACTACATTTATCTATTATATCTTACTTTTTCAGACATTGTTTCTTTTCTTTTTTGCTGCCTTCATTTCATCAGTTAAAAAATATACGCAGAATTCTATTTACTTGTTTTGTAAGGGTTGGCTGGCTACCTTTCCCATCTTAACAGTGTTAATATGACCCATAGCGTTGCTGTTTAGGAGTTGAATCTACTGTGCTTGACATCTGTAGCCCATTCTGAGAAGGGCTTTTTCTGTTTTGAACATGGTGTGACAATGCTTTCCAATTAAGAATTCGTTTTCAATGGCATTTCTCTGTTGTTTTCGGGGGGCTGAAATGGCATTTTTTTTTTGGTGAAAATAATGCCTGAAGTACTATTTATCATACGTTTTATGAACTTTACTTGTAGTCCTGCTGAATATTATCTGTTTATTAGAATCAGGCATCTAGAAAATTATTCTGGTGGTGGTGTTTTACAGTATTATTTCTGTGTTCGGTCAGCTTGCTAGACGTATAGCAAAGCAAAATAGAAATCTGTGCTTTGGAAGAGTGGACAAGCAGAGAAAAAAGGCAGAGATTTAGTGAGATAGCAGATGATCTCAGTGTTAAAGGGAGAGCTGAGGTGGTGATGACACTGTCAAAGTGGGAACCGCTGTATGAGATAAAGTGAACAAAGTGTTGTTAATTCTGTATGCTTGTGAACCAGCTGCTCTCAATTAGCTTATCCTTAAAGGCTGGCAGACCAGCTATATTTACAAGAACTGTAGCATAATTTACTTTTTTTTTTTTTTTTTTTGTAATCAGTTGCCTGTCTCTCAATTCCAAAACCTAGAAAGTATGAAGACTGTCAAACACATTTCAAGGATAGTTGTCACAAAATCAGTAAATTAAGGCAGTAAAACTTTATTGTGCAAGGTCTTTAGTCAAAGGCAGGTATAGGTTCCCATGCAGCAATGGCTTCTAGGGTTTGGGGAGAGGGAGGATTATTGGGTGGTTATTTGGTATACCTTTCAGCTACAAATTCTATTGATTTAAAAAAGCAAGTCAAGCTTGTTGGGAAACAAAAGTATTAGTTTCATCAATGTCATGTGTGACTTCAACTCTTCTTACCCTTGTATTTTTATGCAGACGTCAACCTGTGAGTCCTCCACCCCCTCCAAGGCCTATCTCCCCCCCACATACCTATGGATATATCTCAGGGCCCTTGGTCTCTGATATGGATACTGATGCCCCAGAAGAAGAAGAGGATGAGGCAGATATAGAGGTTGCCAAGATGCAGAACAGAAGGCTTCTGTTGCGTGGCCTTGAGCAGACACCTGCCTCCAGCGTTGGGGATCTAGAGAGCTCTGTAACAGGGTCCATGATCAATGGCTGGGGTTCAGCCTCTGAAGAAGATAACATCTCAAGCGGGCGGTCTAGCGTTAGCTCTTCAGATGGATCGTTTTTTACCGATGCAGATTTTGCACAGGCTGTTGCAGCAGCTGCAGAATACGCTGGCCTGAAAGTAGCCAGACGTCAAATGCAGGATGCAGCAGGAGGTGAGTTTGTCCTCTGTTTGATGGAAGAATGTATTTATCTACAACTGCTTCCAGGATTATTATTGTTCTTACAACATTAGAGATTCAGGAGGGCAGGGCAATCTACACTAGAGGAAGAGTCAGAAAAGGGGGTTTAGTGGAACAGGGTTTTTTTTTTTAGCAAAATAAATTGCTGCTTTACATTGTTTTCCGTAAGTAGTTTCTCATTTTTTAGTCTCATTGATATTGCCAAATCTCAACCCTGCTGGCGGATTTCCAACCAGAATTGAAACAGGGAATCAACAAAAAAAAAAGATTATAGAGTTTTATCCTTTTCCTAGTATAAGACTCTGAGTGTTTTCAGTCACTCTTCAGGAGAGATTTAATCCCTTTGTATTAAAAATTTAGAGTCTTATTTCCCTTGTATTTGAAAAAAAAAAGTTGCCATATATTTTTTTTCTGCTTTATGTTTTGTTGCTACTTTATGGAGAATGCTGTTCAAGCTCTTAGCGTTGCATTATTGAGATGACCTGGATTTGTGTTGGTTTCATCATTTGAGGGCTGCTATTAGTTGCAGTTTAGAATATAGATTATGAATATGCAGCATGGCCTTATCCATGTTTCCTGCTTCTGTTTTTTTCTCCTGAATCACCACTGGACATATGAAATACGACATTTGAAATATTTAGTGTGTTACAACGTACTGGTTACTAGTAGCACTGGGTATATACAGGTATATCAACAGTCACCTGATCAGTAACTTAGCCCAGTGGATATTCTTGTAGTTCTGCTATAAGATAAGAATACTGCAGGCTGAGATGCAGGGTTTAAGCAGATCCATGAATATTTTCCCAATCAATCCTATTAAGATGCCAAACCTGGAGAAGAGAGACTCTGTCACAACTGTGTCCATCCTGATTCAACTGATTTGCAACCTTCCTCCCATTTCTGATATCCTCTCCCGGTTAACAGTCCTTTGTTGCATTTCAACACAGCTGTTCATCATGAAGAGTGAGAGAGGAGGTAATTTAGTCATTCTGGATGAAATCCTGGCCGATTGAAGTAGGTGGCAAAACTCCCATTTGTACCCACGGGGCCAGGATTTTATCCATTTTATACGTACACATTCAGAAAATATGTGTGCAAATTTATATATTTAGGAGAGGCCTTTTTACATTTCATTCTCATTTCAGGTAAATAATTTTACAACAGTCACGTTCACGCTATGTAGTGATTTTTATGTATTTATATTAACCCTACCTGACTGCATGGCCTAAAAATGTGAGACTCTGTTATCTGCAAATAAGCTGTGATAAAAGGCCAGTCATACATTCCTGATGCCTTCCTGGTAATTCACCCAAAGCGACACAGGGGGCATCTGTACCTGAAGCCTGCTCGTGGCATGGGTGGCCTTGTGCTGCCCGACTTAGGGGAGGTGAAAACCCGTTTGAAAGTGAAATATTTTGTTGTTTCTGGAAGGCAAGAAGCCTGCCTGTGCCTGACTGCTGATGACGTTCAGCTTCCTGGGGCAGGAGCTACCAGCTACCAACCAGCTGGATAATTTCTGTGTTGCTAAGCCAGCTTCCATCCTGATAAGATAGGAAATGCTTCGATTTAGTTACGGCTCACTCTAAAACTGATTACAGGAAGGATGAGAATTTTATTACTGATCCAACAGTGTACTTTCAGGTTTTGTATAGCTAGGTCATTCTGATGTGAAAAAAGAGAAAGTATGAAATGTCTTATTTTAGATAAGAAAAATAATGGCTATTGTTCTGTAACAATTTCCAGGCCGTAGACATTTTCATGCATCACACTGTCCTAGACCCACCAGCCCCATGTCTACTGACAGCAACATGAGTGCTGTTGTAATACAGAAGGTCCGACCTGCCAAAAAGCAAAAACACCAGCCAGGACATCTGCGCAGAGAAGTCTACACAGATGGTGAGTCCACTGAAATGGGTGAAAACATCAGTGAACCTTTCTAAATATGCATTCAGTGTGTGTGAGTGTTAAATTTTTCCACAGAGATAACATTATGTTTCAGAATTCAGTGATTTGTGTTTCCTGTTGCTAAACACACTGAACAGATTAATCATTTTAAATGCCAGAGTTCCTTAATACTGTACATTGATGCTTCCACTCCAGAGCCTTGCACCTGTTTTCTGTAGTGTCCTAATCGGCTAATTACTGTCATTATTTAAGAGCCCAGATAGCATAAATAGTACAGTCATTGAGAATAATGTGTGGTTAGGATTAAAGTCTTTGTTCACGTGACTGACTATAAAAACCTTCAGAATGTATCTTTTCCTGAAAAAAACCAAACACAATTTGCCATTCAAATGGTGGGCAGCACAAATCAATGAATTTTAATCCTGACCACAGCATTGTTGCAAGCGGTTACTTTGTGAGTAAAAGCAAAATCTAATCATCTTCTTTCGTGCCTTCACACACAATACCAACTCTTGCTGAAAAGGAAGTGCTTGTATTCTCTTGGGAGTGTAGGAGGATAATGCAAACATTGTGATGTTGTCTAGAGAGAGCCTTTAATGAAAATGCCTCAGGTGGTGCAGCTTTTATTAAAGCACTACCTTCCAGTTTTATAAAACAACCCACAGGCTTTGTTGGAAATTCATGTAAGATAAATTCTCCAAGACTTAACCCGTCTTGTCAAGTTTGCTAAATTTGCTAACACATGAGGGGAAAGAAAGGCATCGTTCCCCACCTCCTGGTTCTCCACAACAACAATCTGATTAGGACTTTCATTACCAGTTTGAAATTTTTCAAAGAGAGGCATCATTTGCCATTATCATATGAAAGCCTAATATTCTAGATCCTTATCCGAGGTTACGAGAAGGGAGTTTTGAGCCACTTCTCCCTATGATTCCTGCCACTTGATGAAAAAATTTAATACAAAGCTCACAGCACGATGAGCAGAAGTAATTTTGCAATGAGTGGTTGTCCGTGCTATTATCTGTACTTTATTCTGAGTATTTTCTCTCACTGGCATCTATCTGATATTAAGCTGCATTAAATACTGGCATGACACGGTGCACCTGGGCCTCTTGGCTTATGCCCAGGCCCCTTCTGTCAGTGAAACTGAGCTGTTGGAATATTTTCTGATTTCAAGAGGTTATTACGGTGGGTTTGTGCATGTTTGCTTCTGTGAAAGGACAACACAAGGTGTAAATCCCAAAACTGTACCAGAAGCGTTATGTTTGTGAGACCCTTGTAATGACATTTTCCAATATTTTATGGACATTTTATCAGATTTTATTCTCTTGAAGAGGATGCTCCTAACTGAATTATTGGCTGAACATCAAACCTCGATACAAACACAACAGCTAGGACATCAGAAATAAAATCTGAACAGCAGTTTTATGTGCCCATTTTCTTCTAACACAGGAATAAATAAGAAGTGGGCCAGTATTTGATGACAGGTTTTTGTGAAAGTAATTATACAAAGTTAAATCATACAGCATTGTGGCTAGATATTGCAATAGATTTGACAATCATGATCAATATTTGTTTTGTGTTATATAGCACCTGCTTACTTCAGCATATTTTCTAATTAGGTAAGAATTTCCAGTAACCTATTTAATGTGCAATACAGTATAGTCATGCAGGGAAAAGCAAATTATGGCTTTAATTTCTGCAGAACTAATAAACCCAAGTTCAAAGGTTGAAGGGCTTGTTCGGTTTTGATGTTTTTAATTATTTTTTTTTTCTCCTCAATCCATTTACATAAGCATATTTGGAATCTTACTGACCATTCTGACCATTCATTTTAATAGCCACATCTAGTATATTGTCCCTTTAGAATTATCTATAAAATAACATCTAGTAATTGTTTTTCTTAAGTGGAGAAAAGTGATATGCCGACATGAGTAAAACATTTAAGCACAATTGACCTTCCCAGATATTCCTAGGTTTTTCTATTGGCTTGATGTCACACTGTTGCTTATCTTTTTTATAAAGGAGTGCCTGATACAGAGATATTTTTTTTTCCTCATACTGGGTGAACATACATCTGTTTGCAGCAGAACAAAGCAGAGATTCTGAATTTAAGCATTTATTGGTGGTTAGAAACATTGAATAAATACTAAAAAGAGAAAAATACATTGCTTCATTACTTTCACAACCTTTAAAATGGAATTTACTTTAACATGTAAAGAATTCTGTACTGTTCCTAAATTACATGAATTAGTATTTGCTAGCAGTTTCATGAAATAGCAGTGTCATGAAGAATTTACATGATTGATGGACAGAAGGGATATATAAGTATATTAAGTCTTTGCATGAATGGTTGAAAATGCCAAGGATATTATCAGCAGCAATATATGAAAGTCGTTAAAAATTTTTTTTTCTTTATATATGTAGTAAGATTTCTGAAAGTGTGCATATGTAGCAGCAAAAGGTCTACTGCTGCCCTTTTTCAAATAAAGGAGGGTGTTCTCTGATCTACTCTGCATTGTATAAGTAATAACATTGTTGTATTTTCTGTTAGCATTAGTTTCATTCTGCATAAAATAGAAACTGATTTAGATTTCAGCTCAGTTGTTTTGTTCCTTGACAGGCATCCAGGCAGTGAAATGTTCTCCATATTTGTTGCTAGAAATCTTTGCTCAGTAGGTGGTAAGGATTAAAATGTATGAATTTTTAATTGCTCTTCATCTAGCCTTTTAGAGAGTGAACTACTAAGAGTGCATTACAAGAACCAACTAACAGATGTATCCTCATTCTTAACCTTGCCTGACCTACTTACATATTTAATTTAAGAAACCAAATTTTAAGAGAATATTTTCATCTCGTCTAAAATTATATATACAAAGGTCTCTTTGAACTGTCTTGAATTGATTTATTAGTAGCTACAATCACTCAGAATTGTAAGCATTTAGATAAAAAGGATAAAATTACTTTGCTATAGCTTCGATTCAGTAGGTCGTTCAATGGAAATTGCACCATTGACAGTTAACATGAGAATTTAAATCCTGATTCTTTTTTAAAAAGCACTAACATTTTCACAACTATCTGGTTGAGACTGTAACTGAGTTATTTAGCTGTGTTATCCACGATGTGATGTTAGGGCAGCTGAACTTCTCACAAAAGGCAACTGAATGTCTGCCAAATATTTCCTTGAATTTTCACTTTGAAATGTTAAGCCATCATGCATGCAGGCAACTTTTGTCTCCCTCTGCCTGTGCAGTACAAAAAAAATCCATTCTGCACAAATTTCAGCCAAGGTGAAAAATAAGTAGGAATGCATTTCTTAGCTCTGCTAAAAACCAGCTTGTTATTGAATGATAACAATTTTCAGATACCTGCTCTCTTTACTTTTTACTTCTGATCCTATTGTGACATATTTTGTAAAAGTTAATTTTGTTACTGAGTGATTTTTTTGTGAAGTGAAAATTGATTTGATGAAAGCAGTGTGTAAATGTACATGCAGGCAAAAAAAAAGCCCTACAATCCCACAACCCACTGCTTTCATAAGTCATATTGGGTTTTGTTGTTTTTGTTTATTCATCCAATTATTATGTACAGTTTGAGCCATGTTTCTTGAAAGAGAAAACATGAAAATAACTTCAGTACATGAATAATAGTAGTGGAGGTTATTATGTATCTAGGAATCTTAAATGATCCTCAAGCTTTACTAAGTCAGGAGCAATCTTGAGTTTTGCATGCCTGCATAAATATGCAATAAAAAAAAAAATCACTCTGCATCTTTTCCAATATTGCATCAAATGTATAACTCTGCTGTTTTCTTCAGGGTATGACTGTAGAAGTTTACAGCCTGACAGAGCTTAAAAGAAAGAGTTGCCTAATAAGGCCTGCTCCCCTCATTTGTCATTACTTGCAATTCATCTTTTTGTGCTTATTTGTGGTTTCTCCACTTCAACGCCAAACTAATTTAGCAGATTATTTTTCCCCACTGGTGTTTTGCTTATCCCATGATTCCTATATATCTTCTCATTTAGAAAATTATCAGTGCTCCTTTCAAGAGGCATATATGGAAGGTTTTCCCTGTAGACCATGCTATGAAATGGCATCCACTAATTGTTTTAGTTTCGTGGAAAGCAGTACGACAGTAATACATAGACATGAATGAAACATGTGAACACAACTGACCTTTAACAAATTCTTTATATTGGTTTGATGTTGCTTTGTGATTTATTTTTTATTCCTTACAATGGAAGCTTCCATTTTCCTTTTAATAAGAAGTGTGCCAGTTTGTACTGAAGGAGACAGGTTGAATCTGGAATTTCTCTGTGATCTGAGCTGTTAAAATAAATACCACAGGGGTGTAATAGTGTTGACCTCTGAAAAGTTGTCTTTTTCTCTGTCTGTAAAGGAGTTTTCTCAGCGAGGAGTACTGTGTTGTAATGAAGATTTTTATAGTTTCCCTGCAGGTTGCAAAAATGTTCTTGAAAGAGAATATCACTTTTTCTTTAGTTATTACTGTACCATAGAGCTACTGCCGTTCTATGAAACTTTTTATATCAGTGCATATTTCCTTTCCATTGTCAAAACTTAACACCGCTTTGTTCATTGTAGCTACGTAGCTGGATAGGATTCTTGAATAAAGTAGGTTGTTCCAAGTTGTGCTTTATAGGCTATAGGAAAGATGCTGTTCTTTCCCTTTGGTATTCAGCCAACACATTGCTGTGTCACAACTGTTGGAGACTGACTCCAAGGGTGACTGAAAAGGCTTGGTATTAAATACCTACACTCCCTATACATCAGCAGGCTCAACAGGACTATTCAGTGCTCTGATAACTTAATAGGGACCGTGAGTGGGGAATATGATACACAAGGTGTTGCATGAACAACTGTGGCTCCAGAAGCCTACACTTCTGAGTTTGAGTATCTTCATCCACCTCTAATTTGGCGTCTTCTTTTCTGAAAGAAGACACGTGAGAAGGATGTTTTCCAGAGAAAGGAAAACACTGAATCTCCTCAAGCTAATGAAAAGTTTACCTTATTTTTTAAATTTTGACCAAGGTCTGTAATCGTCTAAGGTACTGTGCGAAAGGTAGGAACATCACCATCTCCACCATTGCTTTCAAAGAAAGGTTTGGGATAGATCTGATATGGTCTGATGCCCTGGGTGTTCAAGGAACATATCACATGCTGTTCTGGTGTCTGTACGTGATTTCTCACCTAGCTGTTGAATTGTAAGAGGCTATCTACTTCTTCAGACCAAGATTTTTTGGAGCAGGTATTGACACTTAGGCTTCCATGGCTATGGAACCTTGTGATCCAAATGCCCACACTTTTAGGCACATTTAAGCATCTGTGGGGCTGGGCAGCACAGTGAAAATGGTTTGGTTTGCTCTTTGGTTGCTAGAGTTCACAGGATAGTTTCAGATTCATAGAGGAGGTAGTCTGAACGCTTCTCTGATGTGTGGGATTACAGATTTCCATTGCTAATGTTGTGTATTAGGCAGAGGTTACCAAAATAAACCATTGTTGAACCATTATGGATAACAAAGGAATGCAATATAACAGATTCTATGCTTTATTGCCAAAATCTGTTGTATTTCATATCTTACTGAATCAGAAATTGCCTCGCCATTTTATAGTTTTCATTCCCTCAGGTTAAAAAAACTCCGGTCCATTGTTCACAGATCCGTTTCTGTTCTTACTAGGCTATAGTCTAATAGTTCCCACTCCATAAATAAAATTATTTTGATTAAGCCACTTAGTATATCCAGGTGTCCAGCTAATTTGCATTATGCCTTCTCGAGTTTTGGAAATGACAGTGATTTTTCTTAAAAGGCATCTGCACCAAAGGCACCTTTTAACACTCACGTTAAGTAGATGCTTAAGTTAAGTGTCAGTACGTAGTCTCTAAAACAGATGTTCCACAAACTACTAGTTTGAAAAATAAACTGCTCTACACAATTTGCGAGGAATAGAAAGCCAGTTGTCCAGCTTGTTCTTAGCTGAGAGGAACAGAAGGAAGGAAGATTCTGTGTTTCTTGTTCAATGGGTTTGGTCCTCTATTCAAGCCATAACGTAGAACAAGGAGAAGTTTTCTTGGTTGCTCGCTTGATTCTTTTGAGTTTGTTTTCCTTTTTTTTTTAACTCTTTTTTTTTTTTCTTTTTACCAAGACAGTGGAGTTAATGCAACAAGAATGATGTTGCAGAACTCATTTACCTTAAGTATGTCCCACCTGAGGAAATGAACTTCATGACTTTTTTCTTCCTCATCATCCCAACTGAGATAAATTCCAGTCTTATATAAAACAGGTCGAGGGTAAATCCAAGTTAAGTCACCAATTCTAACATGGAGAATGGTGCCCAACTGCATACAGCACTGAATTCTGCATTGCTGCACCTTTCCGCAGGGCTAGATCAAGTCATTTGTGCTGTTTGTCACTGGAAAACCTCTTGAAAATACCTGGCATTTGCCATATCTGAATTTATATGTATATGTTGTATGCCTGTTTTTTTTCTTATTCAGGAGTACTACCTTTATACTTGGCCCAATTTAGTTATTTTTCGGTTGAAATGTTCTCTTGAATAGTGTGTGAATTAGCTGTGTATATACTGATGGTGTTTGAAAAACACAGCTGCTCCAAGATTTTTGTGGAAGTAGAAAGAATGAATGCATGCTATTATAAAATGCTGAAGTTACATTTTTTAATAGTGTTACTTATTTTTTTAGCAATCTCATTTGAGAATATTGACTTCAGAAATATCTTTCACATCTCACTTTTTTTAACCTTTTGTTCTCTTTTATGTATATATGTCTTGTTCCTACAGCTCTGTTGTGAACCACTTCTCTGTTGTCACCTCCTTGTTTGACGTTTATATTTTTTTCCCTTCATATTTAATATTCCGCAGAGCATTATTGTGTCCTGATGAACAGTGTACACATTCCAGTTTTAAGTTGTAATACAGGAATAAAAAAATGAATTAAGTATAACAAATGTGTGCCTTAAAAATACTATTTAGAAATATACAGAATTTTAGAACTCCTTAAGCTGGGCTAATTTACAGAAACAAATTCAAAAGTCTTGTGTGTCTTTTTCAGTTTTTTTGTTCTTGCTGAGAGCTTCTTCTGTCATTGACCGAGTGTGGATTTTTTTTTATATCTCTTTTTATCTCCCAGACGTCAGGGATATGTATGATGGATTAACCTGCTGTTCTGGAAGAAGAATGCAATAGTTAATATAGTTTATCTTTACATATATCAGCAGTGCATCTGATACACATCCTTACACCCCAGCCAACTTGCTTTAACACTCAGCCTGGTGAAGACCTTGAGTAGCTCTACAGCACAAGCTGCTATGTTGTTGAATGGACTTGGCAAAAATGATAAATATCAGCAAAGATATGCTAATATCTTTAACTCTGTGTTGATATCCGTAACTGATACATTAATATCCAAGTGTCTAAACTTTATGACATCTTTTTGTAATGATTTTTAAGAAAATATTGTGATATGAAAAGGCAGTGAAAGGTCTTTACTTTGTGTTTTTAAAGCTCAAGCTTTGGAAAAATACCCATCAGCAGTTTTAACTAACATAATACTTTTTAGGGTGGAGAGAGAGGGGCAGAGAGAGGGCTGAAAGTAAATAGGGCATTTGTTTCTTTGGTGGAAGTTAAATATTATTTCTTCATTTCATTAGTGTATGATGTCACTGTAATTATTATTCTTTTTCATCTTTGTAGATTTGCCACCTCCTCCTGTGCCACCTCCAGCTATAAAATCACCAACCGCCCAGTCCAAATCACAGCTGGAGGTGCGGCCGGTCATGTTGCCAAAACTTGCTTCTATAGAAGCGAGGACAGACAGATCTGCGGAAAGGAAAGGAGCGAGCTACAAGGGGAGGGACGGAGTGGATGGGCGACAGCATTCAGATGTGCGGACAAATTCGGGAGAGCGGAGAGAATCACAGGAACAGCAAAACGATGGGAAACTGCGAGGAAATAAAGCACCAAAACGAGAAGGCACACCAGCAAAAACTCACCTTCTTCAAGGTTATTTTGCATGCTCTGAGTTTGATGAAGTATTGTGTGTTGATCACAGGGAAGAAGCAGCTCTTTCCAGATCCCTAACACCAATGGTGTGAGCAAAGTTAGGTCAGCTGAGTTGTCACCAATTATTGTGATTAAAGGTCCAGATGGAGGTCATGTTGCAGGTTCTCATTAGGATAAAATGGAAACAAAAGCTTTTGAAAAACACAGATTTTCTATCTTGCTTTCGATATGCACCCATCATGTATTAAAGCTAACACTGAGGAAGCTCAAGCGGTAATACTCCTCCAGAGCTGTAAGGATCAGTGTCCTTACCCCCACCATACATTTATGGTCTAGTTATGTCTCATCTGTCTGATTATAATCTAATTTACAAAGGAAATGGATGAAGTCAGATAGTAGATCTGTAACTCAGATATTTAGCTTTTCTGCCAAAGAATTGGCACTTGGCCCTTTTTTGTCTATAATGGAGCCTAGTCCTGTTTAAATATAAAGAGAGCCATAGTAGTACATCATTAGTTACAAATACAGATGTGGCATTACATGCATCAGACCTGATCAATGTAATCTCTTGCACATGGAAGTTGGTAAGATTATTCATTAATAATTAGTGGAACATAGTGAATGAAATTTGCCAAGCATTCACTAAGGCTTTCAACACAGATTCATACATGTACCTGGTCCTTTCTTCCTACAGGCATCCAGGGTCAATATCAGGGGTGATTGGGCAGTAAGTTGGTTAAATGGGCGCACTAGTAGGAGATTGGTATTGACTATAGTAGATTACTATAGAGAAAAGTTATTAGAAGTTTACCTTAAGAGGAAGGGGCTGAAATTTTAAAACATGCTCACTAATTTTGTTCATACTCAATTTTAGAAGTACAGAGTCTAATGTTTAGATGTAGTGAGCTCCTTGTGAGTATTGTGTGTGTATTACCATTTCCTTCTACTCAATCATATTGAAAATATACTGCAAGGGTTATTTTTTTTTTCTTCATTTTCCTGTAGAACATAGAGTAATGATCATAAATTGAAATGAAGTGGACAGTAATCATGAATTGGTTTTGCTGTGGTGAATGTTACCAAGTGAATATTATAAATTTCCTCGAGAAAGCTTCTGTAATGCTATTATGGAAACAGTGTATTTCATATTCCTGACAGACTTCACTTTAAACCTACTGAGGATCATAAAAAGTAATATAAATCAACTGCATGCAGAAATTTTAGGATCACAGTATCTCTGGGCTTGTAAACATAACAACGTATACATTTAATTATACAGAGGACATCCTGCCATATTCTAGACCAACGTTTCCAACATCAAATAATCCTAGAGACCCCAGCTCCTCCAGCTCTATGTCATCAAGAGGATCAGGAGGCAGACAGAGAGCAGATCAAGCAAATATAGCCCGAAGGAATGTTGCAGAAATGCAAGTGCTGGGAGCGTATGAACAAGGAGAAGAGGAAGAAGAAGAGATGGAGGTAAGTGCAGTTGTCACCGTACTACTGAAGATGACTAGTGTAAGGCTATTTTCTGTGTTTATTCAGATGGCAAGAAAAAACAATTTTGAACCAGAAATACTTCTCTTTATAAAAAAATACTACATTTATTTGCTTATTAATGTTATGCGCAATCCAAGAAAAGAAACTTTTAAGAATGTGTCAAAAACATAAAAACCAAGTAATATGTAGTATCATACAACTGTACCACGCTAAAACCTATGGAACAGAACTTACAGAAACACAGTATTTAAATGTGCACTTTACATTATCCAGGTTCTTTCAAAAGTGAAAATAAAGCATTAGAGCATCTAAGGACAGCCTGACATTGCCTTTAACATTTTTTGAAACTCGATCGTTCTACATTCTATTAGATAGTAAGGCATGAACCTTTTTCTTCTTTTCCTTTTGCCTAATGATGTTAATTCATTTTAAATACTGGTTGTAGGAAGGGTGTTCAACACGCAGTCACGTTGCTGCACGTAATTAAAAGTAGTAATTATTATTTAAAGGTAACAAATCTGTAAGAAGTACGTGGAACAAATTTAAATAATAAAATCTAACCTGTGGTTATTTATGCCTTTTTTTAAATACAGGAAACAGAAAGCTGAAGACGACATGTACTGTAACAGGCTTTTAAAATCTAATCAGAAAAAAAAAATAAATCACTTAAGATGCCTCAAGTCTGATGATGTTTGACGCCAGAAATAATGTTCAGTGCAATCAGAGTGTACAATTTTTCATTTTTCTTCATGCCATCCGAATGCTAGTTTTTATTTTACTCTTTCTTTGTAAACCCTCCTTATTAGGAACGGCCCTTGCCTATTCCGTAACGCTAAGTGCATCCCCTTCGCTGCCCAAGAAGGCAGGTAAGCTGCTCTTTGTGGTACTTGGGCCAGCTGCTGCTTCAGGATTAGACCAGAAGGGGATTCGGAAGCATGAGATCCTGAGGTTTCTCCCCGGCGAGCCGGTGCTTAGTACACCGCCTGTACGCCAGTGAGCCAATCGATAACATTGCAAGTAATACAGCATTGATTCAAAGAGCCCCACAGCGAACATCACACAGAACAGCCTTTTATTCTAGGGGTTTCACTGTAGTCTGCAGTCGGTGCAAATGGTATCTTGCAATTCCAGTACAGACTGTGTCTTGTGTTCTGCCAGTCTCTTGCTAACCTTTTGCAGATGATACAGTTTTACAAATGCAAGTAAAATTAATTTGGGATGAGGTGGCTCTTATTGTAAATATGTACTCATTTTAAACCCCCTGTGGTACTTTGATTTGTCTTTCCATTTTCATCATTAAGTACATTCTTATTAAAAATGTCCTTTGGGATAGGCAGGAGGTAAGCCAATGTGATTGCTATTTGCCTAATCATGGCATGAGCAAGTTTATCTGAAACTTTTTCTAATTTTCAGCTTCAACAATGCTTGTGAAAATAAGCAGGAAAATCAATGGACATTTTTAATAATAATTGGGTAATATCATTAACTGTTACTGGCCCAAATCTCAGACCTCTACTTGTGTCAATTCACATTAAAGAAGAAGTGCCACTTAAAGAAGTTTTGTTTGATCTTGGCAATGATTTTTTTTTTTTTTTTTTTGTAATGCACTGCTTATCTTTTTTTTTTTTTTTGGTTTTAAAAGCACAATCACTAAACTTTGTTTGTAAACCATTGTAACTATTAACCTTTTTTGTCTTATTGAAAATGTTAAGCATTTGTTTGGGATCTTTTTCATCTTTTTATTAATGCTCTATGTTTGTATTTGGAATATTTGAATGATGACAGATGGTAAAGTAACAAACGTAAATGTGGGCCATAATCAAAACACTTCTCACTTTTCCTGGACTTAAAGAAAATTAGCAATTTTGCTGTGGCCTCTCTCAACATTGGATTATCATTAAAGCTGAAATAGAGGCATTAGTTGCATTGAATTTGCCAAATGATGTCCTCTGTCTGTAGATTTTATGATCTTTTTTGTAATTATGAAATTTCTTTGTCATTGGTGCTAATGGAAAAATGTGTGTTTGTTTATTGACAGCTATCAGGACTAGCCCCAATGAAAAAAAAAAAAAAAGAAAAAAAAAGTGTTTTGGTGTTTACCGAGGACTGAAATTTTTCATTTAGCTAATTTTTAAAGAAAGGTTCCATAGAAAGGGTGTGCAGTACTAAAGGAACGATCCATGTGATTAATGTTTTCATTATGTTCATGTAAGAAACCTCATATTTTAGCCATAATTTTGCATACTGAGGATCCAATAATCAGAAAAGTAATTTTTGTCACATTATTTATTAAAAATGTTCTCAAATATGTTCTCGTTCTTGTGTAGTTTCTTGTGTTCCCTGAAACATGATTTTGGGGGCAGCTCTGATCTTGTTTCTATTGAAAAGAGTCAGAGTCTGTTCCGCTGATATCGTGCAGTTACAGTAGCATGAGCAAAGTGAGAGAGCTGTATGCAGCCTAAGATTTTACATAATTACAATTGATTGCCTTAAAGATCTGATTTCTGGATGCTTCATGAACTCTGATAACAAAAACATCTCTTGCCAATTTCCACAGAGACCCAATGAAGAAAATCTGTACCAACAAAAGCATTCACCTCAGGGGTGAGATACATTTGCTACCAAGGAAATAAGTTCCAAATAGGTGAAGAGAATGAATATTATGAGTCATATGTTTGTTGGGGCCTGAACAAATAAAAGGTTTCTTACCTGCCTGCTGTTGTCCCACACTGTAGCCATTCTGTGATCAGTAGAGTCCTCCTGTGGATCATGATTGAGTAGGGGGATGATCTCTTTTCCGCTCTTGCATTTCCGTAACCCTATATTCTTCGTATTCTTACTCATCACCCAATTCTTGCCCTTTCTTACAAAAAACACATCATCTCAGTTTATTAAAAAAAAAAAAAAAAGGAGAAAAAAAAAGCTATCTCACTCCATAGAAAAGCTCACTGTATCTTTTATTCAACAAAACCATTATGCTTCTTGAGTTTTTGACTGCCATACTTCTTCTTTCTCAAGAACTTTAAACAGTCCAGAGCTAGATCCCAGGGTGCTGCAGTGTACTGCAGTGTGCTGCTGTGGCACAAGTATCTTGCCACAGTAGAGCACTAGAGCCTTGATAACTTGCTCAGCCATAAGCCTCAAGTATTTATTTTTTTTCATAATTGTAGCCTTGAAGTAGATATTAAGATAGTATAATAAGTTAAATAAGTTACCTCTCTATGTTGCTTAGGGTTTTTTTGGGAGGTATCTTCAGCACTCATGGCTGAGTTCAGACTGGCATGCATTAGAGCTGCAAACACAATCCAGACAGGAGCCCATAGACCAGACTGTGCTACAGGAAACATCCATCTAGCCTGCTCCTTTCCTCTGGAGGAGGCAGGAGAGGTTGATTTGATGGGCACAGACTGCCCTCAGCAGCTGGTTGTCTTTCCTCATGCTGGGAACGGCCTCATGGGTTTGGGACCAAGCCATTGCCATAGCAGAATGTGGGAAAGGAGGTGGAGCTGGAGGCAGGGTCCCTGAGCGTGTCAGTCACTTAAGACAAAGGCTTAAGCCGCTGCCAAAAGTGTAGTAATTCATCGTAAAACTGGGATCTAGTTGCAACTGTAGCATGTAGACCTCTGTAAGGCGTATCTGTCCAGAAGCACTGGTGCTGCACGCCTGGAATAACAAGTACTCACTTCAGTCTATACTGGCACAGTGGCATACTAGAAACCATGCACTGGATCACCAGCTGCCTGTGTCCATCTGCCTACCTTCACCAGAAGTTCAACTCCAGATGAAGTTCTGACCTCATGAAGTGGAAAGTGGGGACAATTCTGCCCAATGAGGTTTTTCACTAAAAACTATTTTAAATTTGGTTGATGGTGTTCCCTAAGAAGTTACTTGGATTGCTTTGTGTTTGCATTCAGTTGTGATTAATAATAACTTGAGATGGTGTTTCTCAGAGTTGGTGCAGAATTCTTGCACCTCCACTGGGTCCCCAGTGCAGGACCCAGTCTTAGAAAAAACACTGTAATGGGGATAAAATATACAGCAGCTTGGTCTTAAAATTATAACTCCTTTTAATCAGTACTGCTACACACTTGACTTGGTCTTTGACATTCAGGTACAGAAAAACTAGGTCATTTCCACATTGCTACTCTACCTTAAGAATTATTCAGTGATTGGAAAGCCAACACAACAGAAAAAAAAGTAGTGTTCAGTTTTTGGTCATGCTGTATACCTGAAGAAAACAACTATTGTGCTAGAAAATCCATAGCATTTGTGTGCTGAGCTAATATAATGTATGTAGAAGTCTGATTTTTCTTGTAGTGTGTTGTGTGTAATCCTGTGTGAGCTACTATTAAATTTGACTTCACTCAAAGTAAAATAATATTTGTTGGGATACTATAAAAGATGTCTAAAAAATCAGAAATTTCACATTTTGGAAAATGCCTTGCACATATAGTAGCACTATATATATTACTTTATTTTCCAAAGAGTACTTATTTTGAAGCATAAATGACAAAGTGGTTTTATTTTAGGGTAATGCACGTATACCATAGATCTGTGTTTGCAAAAATTTTATAGAAATAGATTAGCTGTAACTGATCATGAAATCTAAGCAATTTAATTTGCTTCAACTCCTGCAAATATGTTTGAACTGTGGACCACCTTACTTCAAATATTCCAGAACCAGCTATCTGTTAAAATACCAACCTAGTTAATTTATTGCTTTAATTAGCCTGCATATTTTACATAATGTGTTGCTTTTAACATTTTCTACTTTAGATTTCCATAATCTCTTATCTTCCTTGAGTAAACTTAGGGAAGAAAGAACTTTCATAGGAGCTACCTAATATAACATCTATTCTGCAATATGCTTTTTCAAAATATTAAATATAAAAATATCAAATATTAAAAATTTAAAATACTATATTCCTTAGGTGAAGCTTTAATTTTATACCTACAAGTGTAGAAAATGTTTTTATATTGTGTTGGCTTATGTTACAGATGAAAATTCTTTGCAAATGGAAGTCCTACTGCTAACGCATAAGAGAAGCATTATAGTATGTTTGGTGTGTACACAGGAAGATACTGGTATCTGCAAATGCAGATTTACATGTGTATACAGTTTTGTGTTTGCTGAGATTCAGGTTGGGAACTGAGAGTCTATTCCAAGCACTTGACTGAAAGGTGAACACGCTTATGGATGTTTGAAGTTTACCCACACGTGAGTAACTTGCAGTATTGCCACGGACAGCGTTCTCACTGGACATACCCTTCAACATCTTCATTTTGTATTAAACTAACTGAAAACTTCAGAATCTTTAAAATTTGCACCAACTGTGGATTTCAATATGAACTGTTTACTCGAGTCTGATTTCTTTTCTTACTTTTTTGTCATTGTATATGGCGATTTTTTCTGTTGCCTATGTATGTTCTTCACAAAAGCCAGTGCTCTGTTGTGCTGGCCATGACTGAAACACTTGAAGATTAGGAGTATTATTTCTTAAACTATTCCTTTCTTTTTATCAATCCACTGAATTGCGGATCACAGAAACAGTCAAATATTTAAGATAACACCATGGAAATGAGGATTCTCTAACTTTTTATGTCCATATTGAGGATGGGAAAAAAATATTTCCTATTCAAAAAAGAGGAAAAGGAATTAGTGAAACTGGCATCCAGTCTTTATGAAAACCATAAACTGTGAAGGCAGGCTGGAAAAAGGAAATCAAGGGATATGAAGAGAAAAAAAACTCATGATGCTAAGGAACCCAAGTCTCATGGAAGCTAATGGCAAAAATCCTGTTGAATTGAACTGCCTTGGCAGTGAATTACCTCCTTATAGACTGGTAAATAATAGCCATCACAGTGCAATGAACACTGGAGGAAGGGTGAAATCCTTGCTGCATGCTTGTTTTGTTCCGTATTCTTGCTAAATATGGATAATATGACCCCAAATGGGCTCATTTTAAGCTGCCAGAAGAGGAAAGTGAGGTTATAATTCACCATGGCATTCAGCTTTCTTATCACGTGAGATGATGAGGATGGGACCTACTCAGCTGTAGTCTCTGTATCTGGCATAAAGTGTAGCAAATTGCTTTGCAGATTTTTTTGGAGCATGACAATCAACACCACGATGATAAAAATAGTGTTTATTGAATTTATTTTTCAGGCATAAGATATTTTTAGCAAGAGTAATATCAAGAAATGTCGAATAAAACTACTTAGTATTGACTTTTATCCTGTGGCTTCCCACCAGTCTTCAAGCAGAGGTGTTGTTCAAAGTTGTCAGCAAGGGATAAGAGTAAAGGAGCCTTTATGGGCTTTAATGCATAGAGGGACAAAAGCCAAAACAAAGCAAAAATACCCTAGTCCCCAGATACTCTCTTTCAGTAATAACTAATACGATAACTACTAATACGCTGTTCCTAAAGCATTTGGATAGCATGAAAATAATGGCCAAGAACCTTTGTTTCTGCATTGTTAATTGTCATAGAATCAAAGATTTCATTATATTCCTGAATGAGCTGATTGCCAAAGAAATTTCACTCTGCTGAGCCATGTACAGAGCAATGCAGTTTCTCATACTTAGTAAAAGCCCCCAAAAAGTGGAGCTGAGAACTAGGTCCTGCCACGATCATCTCAGCAGCATGCCAAGTTTGTACCCCACTGATCACTCACCTTAGTAATGCTAATTAAAATGGAAACAAAACATTAGTTCTGTAGCCATCATTAGCAGATATTATAAAGGTGGCATCATTTGATGGCTTAGGTTAAAATTCAAAATCCATCATAACCCTGAAGTATTTATTTCTTGGATACTGGTACCTGAAATAATTTTACAAACAGTATTACAATGCAAGGTGCTAATGAAGTCCACTGTTAAAGGTAACTGAATCTAGGCAGATGAAAAGAATACATGAGTGCTGGTTGGCTTTTTATGTATATCTATATATATCTATCTTCTGTTTCTTGGACTAATTTCATTCTTACGTGACCTGTTTTGGAGGGACATGGATATTATTATGCTGCTTCTGCTGTAGGATGAATGCTTCAGAAGGATTTCACAAAAGTCATCATCAGCTTTATGTGTACAAAGTGTGAAGGAAAAGAATGTACATGTGTTTATCAACCTAAATTTTTCTGCCCTTCTGTGCTTTCATTATGGCAGCGTTTTTACTTGTATTTTACCTGTTTTCCTACAAAATCTGTTTCATAGAGTGTACAGGATGAAGACTGCCTAATTTGCTGAAACCCTTCCTGTTTGTTGAGCACATCCATGTCTTTAGGTGAGTACTTTGCAAATGCTACTCTTCAGGGACAATTTTTGATTTGTCCATGAAAACTGTGCGGTGCTATGAAACCAAAACCACATCTTCATTGGAAACGTAGTCCTTGAGAGCTCGCTTTGGCTGGGTATGATAGAGGCAGACACTAAATGTAGAGTGTATGCTACTAACGATCTACCCTGTGTATGTAGCTGTTCATACTGTTCTAGCCTCTCATGTAGGCGCCCTCATCATTGCATTCCTGCTAGACAGGTGGTGTTCTTTTCCCAGCTATACAAAATACAAGCTGAAACATGTTCTCAATGCACTTCTGGAGAATTTGTCAATCACAAAGAGAGACTAGCACAGCGCTGATATTCGGTTTCTAAAGTCTTGCAATGTTTTCCGTCTTTCCACGTTAATAAATGCCACAAATACACGCTCAGCCTACTGATCCTCTGAGAATGCAACACCTCATACAGTTCTTTCTTACATCTGCTTGTGCTTAAGTACTTCTGCTCTACCTTTTACAGGGCTTTGTCCACTGCGCTCCAAGGGAGAAGTTAGGTGGGGAAGCAACAAGAAGCTAGATGTAAAGTGGTGGGGGCTGAAAAAGCTGCTTTTTCCAGATTACTAGTCTCAGACCATGAAAGAAATCAGGATGTCAAACCCAAAAGCATTTGGTCCTCCTGGCACTCTGGTCTGTGATGAGCTGCTTGAGTGCACAAGTGATTGGAAAGGAGTTGGTGAGAAATGTTTTATGTCCTAGAACAAAAATTTGCAGTTGAGAAAGGGAGGTGAAGAGGGGGTTTGATAATGTGTTATGCATTTTCTGTGATTTGTTTTAGAGTGGGTTTTTTGCCCCGAAAGAAGAACAAGTAAACACTTTTGTTCCTACTTTATTGTGGATGAAAGCTTAGGATAACAAATAGCAGGTGATATTTCCTATAGAGATTGCCATTCATCACTATAAAACTTTCAAATGTGAAAATTCAGCTCCATTCATTTTTCACACAACTGAGAGATTAATAAAGCTGTGCCAACAAGCTACCAACTGGGATGTCTAAGCCCCATTTTAAAATCTAGGAAAACATCCTTGAAAAGATATTTTCACTAAAATAGCAAACTGAAGCTTAACTGTATTGCCTGCAGTAGGAAGGGGCTACAGACACTTAAATTTTGCTGCAGATATGCCTCAGAACAGTCTGAATCCCTGTGGCAATTAGAATTAAGATACAGTGGGATTAATTTAATGTCTGTCAAGCACACTGAATATGAACGTTTCTGTATAAGCCGTAAGTAGTAGCAGCACTTCTGTCAGTTTTGCTCTGCGATCACAGTCAAGATCCTTTCTCAACAGCATTTGGAGAGCTTTTATTTAGTTAACCAGTCCACTGAAGTGTAATAAATCTACACTACAAAAAAAAAAAAAAAAAAAAGTTTTTATGTGGATTTTTTATATTCCCTTTCACTGCTTGTAGGCTTGCTTTCTTGGATGCATGCATGCTGTCACAATGCTTTGACATCATGCCCACTCTGGGGAAATGCAGATTCCAAGTGCCAGGAAAACACATATGTACTAATTTCAGTTCCTTTATAGTTCTTTTTGAGGCCAAACTATAGAGGATTTTAGCCCAACTAACAATAGGAACATTTTGTTACCATCAGTGATAAGCTGACAAAGTTTTTAACCAAGTGAATGATTTAATAAACACCTCAAGTTTTAAAGAAATTAATTAAAATATTACCATCAATTTCTAGAAAGGATCAAAGGAAAACTAAGAGGAAAAATATGAATAGTTCTTTACTTAAATATTTGCTGATTGCAATACTTCAACAATCAGAAGTAAACATTTCTTCATTGATGCCAGTTATTGTCATCAAATCAATCTTGTATCAGTGAAAGAAGGTATGATAAAAAATTTCCCAGAAAATAATGTTAAAAAATGTTTCTATTAAATGGTTAGGAATCTCTTTCAACACATCGAGAGAGGCCAAGTGTGACGCCATGCTGATTTGTGAAGAACATCAAAGAAAATTTCTGAGCATTTCTTCAGGCATTAAAATAGGTAGCAAAATATCTTTACCACTATCCCTTTCCTTACCAGATGGTTAGAAATTTCAATTTTCTACTAAACTTAGCCCACCATTCTTGTGGTTGAGCAAGATATAGCAGGTTTCTTTTTTTCCCCTCTCTTAATATGGCAATAGTAGAAATCTAAATTTTAAACAGTGTTAAATTCTCAGATAATCTTCATTACAGCTGCCATAGCATCATCTAGATTATAGCCTCTCAGAACAGTAGAATGCTGCTTCCAGCTGGTCTCTGTTTGTCTTATAAGTTCAGGTGGCCGGCTCCTCTGGACAAGGGCTCTCTCTTACTGTCTAGACGTGTGTAGTGCTGCAGAATGGTGGAGTCTAGCATTCCTGCCGTAATGTAAATAATACAATATAATTAGTATTAAAATGTAAGGCCTAATGATATTCTGAGACTATCAGTGGAGCCCCTTGAGGACCAATTTTCGGACAGTCTTATTTAATATTTTCATTAAAGTACTTGGCACAAAAGCAGGAGTCCGATAATGAAATGTGCTGATCATGAAAGTTTTGAGCAATTGTCTGTATGGAGGAGGAGTGGGTCACCTTGAGGACTGGAGGAACAGAAACAGGATGAAATTAAGTAGTTCACTATGCAAGGTCATGCATTTAGGAATTAATTCAAGTGCCTGATATAGGCTGAAAATTCAACAGTTGTAAACAACGGTGAAGAAGAAAAACTATGTGGATGTCTTTGCTGAACCCAGGAAGCTCCCAGTGAGATTATGCCAATGAAAACAAGCGAAATAAATGCAAACCTTAGATACATCATAAAACATATTTCCAGTAGAAAGAGTAGAATGCAGATGTCATTGTCTCCGAACTTTTAAAAATGCAAATTAGATGCATTCTCGATTTCTAATTGTTCATGGGGCTGATGCTGTTGTTAAATTTATAGAAAAAAAATCTATGTTCTATGATCAGATATTCTCTGAAGGATTATGAGAAAGAGATTTTTCAGTCATGTCATAGTGCAGCTTGTTGATAGCAATATGGACGCACGGAAAAACAACTGTTTGCTATGTTTATATGTGAAAAATCCAGAATATTTTTCTATTTGGTCTCAGTGCAATAAATCTAAAATTCCAGTGAAATCTCAGTCTTCCATAGCATCCTTTGGACAACTGGACTCATCAGAAACATCACGAAACCACAAGGTGCAATTTTTCCCTTGACTTTTGAAACAGGATGAAATGATTATCACATTCACTTTCAGAGCAAGGCATTAAAGGTTAGAACTTAAGCTTTTCCATCTAAACCTCAATCTAAAGACAGATAAAGAAAGCTGAACATTTATCTTAGTGGGTTTAGAGAAATAGCAGGGTACAAATAGCTTGAAATAACTTATATTAGTAAACTTGGTTTCACTATTCAGACAATTAAATGGATAGACAGAAAATAATGAACTTCATCCCTGTAATAACTTATCTTTTGGAGGTGGATCGAAAGTTGAATGTTTCACCCTGAATTGAAACCAAACTAGAGTTATCTTAATCTGTTTGCAAAGATGACAGTTGAATGACATCTCAGACATCTGAATGTCTGAGATTGCTCAGGGATAAAAACATGTAAGGAAGTGAAAGTGAGAATATGAGGAGAAGCAATATGACCCCTCCAAAAGCAAAGCTAAAAATACCCGACTAGTGGCATGATCCAGAAGATAAAAAGAGGAAAATTCTATGACAATATGGAAGTAACGAGGAAGCCAGGGAGAATAAATACCCTGTAACCACAAGGTAGATTTTATGAGATGCTAACGAGCAAGTGTGCCAGGGGAGCCATATCAGCATACATGAGGGAAGAATTTTGAGTTACCAAAATCTAGGATGTTCACAAGGCTGCACAGATTGTCTCCAGACAGACAAGGCAGGCTCTGCTGAGGCTGGTGGTAATTTTCTGATGCTGTGTTAATGATGAGCAGAACCTCTCCCTCTGTCTTACAAGTACTAATTGCCACGCATCAACTTGAGAGTAGAAAACGAGTTCCCTCACATGTTGGGTTAATGCAGTTAGTCGAGGCAACTCAGTTCCTCCTGCAATTCTGTCAGCCTGGTGCTTTTTTTATAGGGTGTTACATATTGGTTTGCTTCCTCTCTGGGTGACTGCAGAGTCATTCAGTATCCTGAGAGCACTTCCTTTTCACGCAAAATACTAAGTGTGAAAATAAATTAAATAATTTTCAAATATGCTTACATTATCTAGAAACCCAGATTTTACCCCCTGAGCATTTTGCTGCATTCAGATACATTAAGCCTCTTCACATCACGTTATGCGATTTTTAATACATCGATGTAATTAAAGAAAAACCTCCTCCCCAAATATTTCAGTGTAACAATGTTGCTGCCTGCGTAGTTAAATCCCACACAGAGATTTGCAGTAGTTTATACTAGTTTTGTTGATATTGAAGTATCCTAGAGTGATGTGATACTTAGATGTCAGTACAATTGTAGTCACAGTAGTTCGTAGAGCAGTAAGTCAGGCACTCTAAATTGAATATCCATTCTGTGGCCAGAAAGAAGTGGAGATTGTATTTAAGTGTTTTTCAAAATTGTATCCATTACCAAAATAGCTCTGTGTATTTTCCTGGCTGTCATGGTCTCTCCTGTGGCTTTTGACGGTGACGTTATGCACCAGAACAGGAAAGCTGTAGCATGATTTTTCAGATGGCATCTACCTATGGACACATTCAGGCACCTCCCCTGGCAGACATTACATCTCTGCGTCCACCTCATGAAATTGCCTTTCATATCCAACCTGTATCATTGAAAGGGAATTACACCCCAAAGGCTCTGGAGCAGATCTTTGGAAAAAGTACTTCTCCTAGCAAGTCTCAGAGTAAATTGCCTCTCAGCAGCCTGAGCACAGTGCTGGGTTTGGCTGTCTGACCTTAACCTCTAGCCTCTAGTTTTTATTATTGTTATTGTCATATCTGCTCCTCTGTCATTGACTTTCCAGTTTCTCTTTATTCAGCTGGGAGCTTTAAACCCTCTGGCCCATAATTTCCTTTTCTTTTTTTGGCATTTCTTTTTCTCAGCCCTTTCATGGAACTTGTCTGCTGAGTGACATGCCCTCTGTAAAACATAAGCCATAATTACTCTAGGATTGCTCATACTTGGCATAAATACTGTACTTGCAAGTATGTAGCTTATAGCAACACGTGTCACGTTTAATTAATTTGCGAAGGCACATCTTCTGCTGTCCTTCAGGAGAAAGAAAAAAGCATGAGAGAAGGCAAACTTGTCTAAAAGAATTTTTCGTTCCTGCTGTCGTGCTTAGGCAGCAACCTTGCATAAATGGGACATATGCGTGCAGAGATGACACAGACCTGTCTCTTTTTTTAATTGCCAGGATTAAATCCATGCTTTATGAGTAGGACAGTCATACCTTCCTCTTCTTCTGTTGTGATGTACACACCACAGGTGAGAGTCTTCTGGCCCGACCATGGCTGTCTACAACTGAGCTGGGATTGCTTACTGGCTCCTTGTACAGGGGAGGAAATGGCATCTTCCTGGTGTGACTCATCTCATCCTGAGATATGTACCTAAAATAAATCAGATAAATCAGGCTCTCACACTGCCTCTTTCTCTTAATTGATGGTCTTTGCCAGGAGCCCAGGAGGACCAGCTCAGATTTAGGTGTTTGCATAGCTGACACCTGAACTTCTCTAAGATGAATTCCATTCCTGTGACCTTTACTTAAAAAAAAAAAAATAAAACAAGAAGCTAAAATTTTAAGATACAAACTTTATTTTTCCCACTGAGCTAACTATTCATATTACACTGCAAAACACATTTGAACATCTCAAGTAGTTCCTTCAAAAGGACTTCCAATACTTTTTTAATTTTTGTTTGGGGAGGGGGACAGGGTCTCTGTTGCTTACATTGCTTTCATTCTTCTTAGGATAGTAAGAATTGCTGTTCTGAAAAAGACAGCAGAAGCATTAGTTTACTGTCAGGTGGAAGTTTTAGGGAACTGTGCTTCTTCTAAGGAAATTTCTCTTGGAAAATGCTGAACTGAGTTATTTTGAAACTCTTTTTATTGAATCTGTTTTGTCACTATAAGTTAACATCGCAAAAATAAAATGCTGTTGATTTGAATAGTTTCAACATTCTCTGTATTATTCGGGTTGTTTTTTCAAATCCTATCACTGGAAAATTTTTGATACAATAACCTCTGGTTTTTGTAGGGAATAAAAACAAACTCAAAAAGAATTCTGTTTTCTGTTTAGCTGTATGCATAAATGCTGAATCTTAAAAATGCTGGCTTAGTAAGCTCTACAATTTCAACCAAACCCTTCTGGCTCTATACAAATGCAAATACAATGAAAACTTTGATCTTGGTTGGAGGCCTCTATACAGAGTTTGCATTCAAAATCTAGGTGTGTTTAGCTTCCAGACTCTAGTCATGTGAATGCTGCTTGGATCCGTATTGCCATCTTTCAGGCTACCCCTCAAACTGAACTGAACAATAATCTGTAGTAATGCAGAGAGGACAACAAGGGGACAGACAGCTTTAACAGCAAATCTGAAGAAGTTTAGAAGGTCTATATCTGAAAAAAAAGAACTGTGGCAGCTGGATTTTACAGTTTCTTCAGTTAGAGTTCAAATTTTGACATAATACTTATTTTCTCCTGGAAATTCTGAAGTATGACTTTGTTAAAAATCAATGTGAACTTGGCAATTATAAGACACGCGTTTATCAATAAGACATATCACTTTGTGATGTAGACCATAACTTTAAAAATATTTTTTTAATGCTCAGAGTATATTTTCATTGAGACGTGGAAAATGAGATCCTAATGTTACTAAATTTGCATCATGTTCATAAATAATTTTCAGTTAGTTCGTACTGGTGCATCAAAGTAATTATGTGACAGCAGTTCATGAAGAGGTCATCAAAGGTATGAAAAATATTAGAGCAGACTCTTCTAGGACAATGCAAATACTATGGAATTTTAAGCGCAAATTTCTCCTAATTCTTCAAACTGTTCATATTATTTTACTCTACTGTTCTAAAAAACATTGGCTGAAATTCTATAAATATATGTAAATCTGGTATATAAATCTATAAAATGCTATCCTTAACAGTTTAGCTTTTGCTCTTTGCTATTTTTTATCAGTACCAACCTCTGTTGTAATTCAGACTTTTCAAGTGTTTTCTTCTTGGTGCTGTTTTCCTCTTAGAGTCCTGTAACTCACAGCTCACTAATTCCTTATCATACCTGACAGTTGAAGGATTAGTGGGTGCTTTTTTTCGTACAGTTTTAATATAGCTAATTTAAAGGGACGTTTGACACAGAATATGGAAAGAACTATTTCATTGTTCAGCAAAACACGTTTTCATTACAGTTGCATCTGTCAGTGGTAGTTGACCTTTACTTGAATTAATGCTTTGTCTAAACCAAAACCTAGATGATTTCCTTGCAAATTACCAGTAGAGGTCTTTGGTAACAGCACAAATGAAACAAAATGACTTTGAACATCATAGCAATAGGAAAGCAAAATATTTGTTCATATATTTCAATAGCGCCTAGACATTTCATTTTAATTCTTGGTGGCTTCTGGTGTGTGGATTCTCTAATAAATAGTAATTCAGTAATATATACAGATTTACTGGCATTCATTAAGCCCTTTTGCAGACACTTTATTTATTTTTAATACATTTTCTGTCGAGAGTATAGCTGCAAAATGCATTGACATAATATCTGTAGCTGGAAGCTGTGCCAGCAAAAAAGCAACCAACTCAAAAAGTCTTCTCTGAAGCTTTCTACATATATATAACAACTACTGTTCAGCACTTAGTAGGTTTTCTTTGCTACGTGGGTAGGTGTTACACCTTAATTTCACAAATATTCTGCTTTTCAATTATTTTGATTTTTTTCCTGACTTTGATGTTTTTTCTTGGTTTGTTATTTTGTTGTTGATGTTGTCACTACTCATCATTGTGTTTATTTAATTTATTATTTACATGTCATCCACAGGGTACAGAGATTTTTTTTTTTTTATATAGCATGCAGTGAATGTTGTTTTGATATTTGCTGCTCTGTGTGGGAAGCTCACATTTTCTCTCTCTCTCACATTGTCCTGTGATCTTTGTATTATAGGTCCAGATTCTATAACTGGATTCCATTACCCTAGCTGTGTACATGTTATCTCAATAATTTCCTATGTTCAGGCTATATAAAGTAATGGAAATTCTGGAGTAATTTTTGCTAGTAGAGTAATTCTAACTGAACTGTTCTCTTTTGGGATCCAAGTTTTCATGCAGATTTACTCCTCTTCCTCCTCTCATGCATTCGTAATACAATTATGAATTCAATTACTTTACAACCACAATAAGGATTTACAATGATGATATCTGTTTGACAGAAACAAGCCAGAGAACTGGCATTAGGAGAGTAAGAAATACTTCATAGTTCCCAGTTCTGGTCACAGCATGGCAAACACTCAGCCTGCACAAACCAAGTGATATGGGTATCAGTATTAATATAGTCCATTTTAGTCAGATACATAACTAAATCACAAGCAATATCTTGTTGATAATCTTACTCAGAGTCACTCAGATTTATACCTAGTGATGAATAAATATTGTGTATTAACCTCAAGTTGTGCAAGCAGAACATACTTGTAGCTTCTCTACCTTTCTTTGATCCTTTACTTTTTTGGTCTTGTCTAGATCTGTCTTTGTCTATAAAACTCTTGGCGTCGGGGGACTCTGCAGTTCAGGCACTGTCTGACTGCTTCAGTATGGGACGTCCCTGAGGCAGCAGTTACCAGAACTAATAGCATTATCCCATAGTTTAGGAAAAGTATTCCCCTCCCAAATGATTTAAACAATTAGACCTGTTATCCTCTGTGCTTTCTGACTTGTATTAGTTACCTAGTGTAGATATCAAGGCAGTCTTAAAAGACAATCCTCTACTTAGTTTCAGCAGCACTTGAGCTCCTGGTGATTATCTTTGGTTACTACTGATAGTGATTACTTTGATATTTGACATTTTAGTATTTTGACTTGGCTTTTTTTTTTTTTAATTTAGTGCTTAAGGAAATGAAATCTTTGTCTATTTTGCTTTTAGTTTCTAGGCCTGTGGCACTTTTTTATTGACACAGGCAGATTTTTATAGTCTATTCACTGCTATGAAGCTAAAATAGAATCAAATAACATTAATAAGACTTGTTTAAAAAGAAATGGGTTTGGGCATTTTCAGATACCAGATTATGTCTAGCTGTTCTGTGAAAGTTTGATACCCTCAATAAATCAGAAAGGATAAAACAGAAGTAAAAATCAAAGACAATTATGTCTTTTTAAGTCTGTGGAATTTGAGCCGAATTCATCCCTAGTAATATATAATGGGAAATTCCAGGTGGAAATGTTGGTTGGCTACATAAAATAAAAAAAATAGGGACATTACTGATTGGATTTTTCATGAAAATTCTATTTACTGCTCTGTTACATAATTATAAAATGGGCATGAGCTACTGTGTAATCTGATTGTCTGGAAGCCTTACAAACCATGAGTAATCAACACCATTCATGACACTGAGCTCAGTCGCAGTGAATAGAGCTGATTACAGTTAGAGCCGAGAACATCATTGCTTAGTTAGCTATATAAATGTGTCTAGCTAACATTTTCTAATAGCAGTAGGCTGCAGTAGTGCAGAGTTGTGCGGTGTTGGACTTGTTGGACTGGTGGTTCTTGGCTTTTGTTACTGAGATAAAAGGGTAGGCATACATTAATAAGACAGTGCATGCATCCCATTGCTTGATTATCATATCCCAAATATAGCGGCAGCTCTATGGGGGAATTTAGCTGTGCAGAGTCCCATTAATGTCAGTGGGCATGATGTGCCTGAGTCCCCTTTATAGCATTTCAAATATTTACCCCACGGTGAGCAATTGAGTCTGATGATATCATTGTACCTACTTGTATTCTCTCAATCTTTTGGTCTGCTAGGGCAGTTCTGTGTTTTATATGCCACGGTACTGTTTTAAGTAGTTGACTATATTATTAGCAGAACAATGGCTATCTCACCATTTTCATTATGGATTTTGCCTTTCAAGTTTCATGACTCAGCTGTAAAAATTTGCTTCAGGTGCAGGTTGAATGCATTGTACGGTGTATGATCCAAATTTTTATTTATTTTTTTTTTTTTAATTTCTTCTGCAGAAAAGTTGAATTGTGAATTTACCTTAGCTGGATAAGTGTTCATCTCATGGGTGGTGATGAAGAAATGAGAGGTTTTGGATATCTTCTCACTTTTTCCAACTTACCTGCCGATTAAGCACGTGTGAGATAAACCACTATAATCTAACTTCCAGAAAACTGAATGAACTCTAGGGATCTCCACACCATTTCATACCCCACTTCCTTTTTTGATCTCTTCCAAGGGAAAGATCTGCTACAGTCTTCAGCTTGCAAAATGTTGCTGTGCCTTTGAACTCCTTAGCACCATCACAGATTCTTTTTGCACACGCAGCAGCAATTTCTTCTCTGGTGAAAGGGGAGGGGTGTGAATGTATCCCACACTGAGCTAAAATAAGAAGAGTAAGAAAAAAAGAGCATGAAAGACAAAGGAAAAGAAAGGGAGAAGGGAAGGGAGACTGGAAAGGGAGAAACTTCTCTTTCCATAAAATTTGAAGACGTCACTGCAATGTAATGGAGGGCGCAAGGTCTGATCCCGTCAACAGGGACCCTCTCACCTCAGGATTCTTCATTTAGGAGGCAATTACAGAAAGGCTCCCAATGCCTAATGCACTTCCATGGCCTCGTTGCCCTCGCAGCCCTGCTCACCCCAGCACAGGTCCCTGTCCCTTTTGCAAGGGATGAGAGGGGCAACACTGGTACTATAGTAGCAAATTGCAGGGGCAGACTGGGATGTAGCCTTTGCTTTCCACTGTTTCCTCTTCTTCCGAGCTAAGAGAGAAGCTACGCTTGCTACTTCCAAATGGAAAAAACCCTTTTCTTTCCCTTTTCTTGTGGGGAAGACTCTTCTTTAGCTTCTTCTGTGCAGACTAATGCGGAGTGTAACTGATTGATAATCACTGCAGGCTGAGATGGACAGATGTGCTTTTAACAAAGGAGCAAGATAATAAGGCTGAAGATTTGCTTATGACTTTAAATTAAAGATCCAATCCTTTATCCTGGTAATCTAATTTTAAGGAGTACCTATATTACGGAGCAAATGAGGACTGGACAGTCTGTAAGCTGTGAAATAAGCCTTTCAGAAGGGTTCAAGTTTTTTCACTTTAAAGCATCAGTGTACATTGCTTAATCTTTAAAGGCAGACCAGTTTTCCCTGTATTTCTAGAAGTCACACATTACTCAGCCTATTAAGACTCTGTAAGTATATGTATGAGCATATTTTTGTCACAGCTTAAAATTTCTTTACTGTTATTTGTCAGAACTTTTCATGGTGTTAAAGTCATTTCTGGTAGTATATTAACACTATCTGCCTCATAGCTGAATTTTTCAGCTTCCACGCTGAGTAGAATCAGTTCTGCTTTCAGGCAAAGGTTTTCCACTGTGATTGACAGCAATGGATGGCAAAGGAAGCTCAAATTCAGTGCTGTAGGAGACATTAAAATCATCATGCTCATTATTATTTTTGATTAATAATAATGCAGAGGTTTGCGCACTGACTTTGGGGAGTTATCACTACACTGAAATCCCTTAGTGGTACTGCCCTGCATCTAGAGCTGAAAGACATTTCCTCCCTCTGCAGTACAGAAGAGATAAGGGAGTAGAAAATGTTTATTTGACTCATTATCCAAAAGAGAAATTGATGGTCTGCAATGGCTAAAAAAGTCTTTAAGAACTAGAATCTTAGTGCAAATTTATGAAAAAGGGAAAATGTAAGGAGTTTTATCTGTTTGGTTTTATAAGAAAAAACAGCTACATGCTTTAAATCCTAAACATTTTGAGCTCAAGCTGACTTTTCTTCCCTCATATTTTCAGTAAGTAATGAAGTCTAAACTATCATGAGGGTGCAAACCCCAACAAATCATAATAGTATGCAATGAGTTCTGCATTGTGGTTCTGAAATCATCAACAGAGATCTCTGTCTCTTCCCAAGGGCTTCAGATCAAGATTTTAGTCCTCCAAATCATGCATTTGACTGTGTAGTACTTCAAAATGAGATCACAATGGACAAGGCTCTATCGTATTTATGCCTGAAAAAAACGAAACAACTGGTTTATCTTGAAAGACTGTTATCTCTAAAAGTTCTCAAATCATGGAAATGTCATGAAAGTAATAAGCATCATTTGTGGGATTTTTAGAGCTCAAGGAAAACTTTGTGGTCAGAGGTGGCACTTGAACAAAACCCACAGTCAATAATACATTATCAGCCTGGAGGAACAACTCTGTTGTCCCATTGTTTCTGAGATTAACCCAGAAAAATCATACATACACAATAGTGTTTGACCATGAAGAAAGCATATAAGCTCTGCTTTAGCTATCATTGAGTCACGAGTATGCTATACTTTTATTTTTCTCTTTTTTTCTCATACAGAAAACAAACAATACATCTGGCAAATATGAAATCTAACCTTCCTGTGACCACAGATATTCTTAAAAATTACAGTCAAATGTTATTCCCCCATCCGATAGATAACAAAGATACTGTTGATTTAATGACCCATAACTGTATACTTATTTCACAGATATGTAGTTTCTAGCTCTCTGTTTGGCTGGAGAGATCTCATCTGAATAATTGACTGCACAGTCCTTTCTGCCAAACTGCAGTGCTTCTGTATCTCACCTCACTCTGGCTCTTCCACACAAGAATGTTTCCTCCGGCACAGGCTCTTTGCTGATATACCCACCCCACCATCGCTCTTCCATGATCTGTCACATCCATCTTTTGAAGATATTTAATTACAGAAGAGTAGTAGCATGCTATAGCTGTAGGACACTTACCCTATCCCCACACAAAAAAAAAAAAGGTAAGTGATGTATTGAATAAACAGGCACCGGGAAACTCTCAGATCAGAAATGAGGTTAAAAATCCTGAAACAGAGGAATGCTGCCAGGATATGACTGGGGAATTTTTGATGGTGGTAGAAAGCCAGAGACAAATTAATATTCAATAAGCAATGCAGAGATGAAAGAAAGAATAATGTTTTCGGTAGCTGCTTACAACTTTGATTCTCAGCAATTTTCAGTCCAAAATGCAACACTCCTTGATAGACAGTGGAGGATGCTGAATAGTTAGTTGCTCAGATGCAGTTTGGGGAATATAAAAAACAAAGAACACTGGAGGTTGCCATCCCTTTTACCTAGCCCAAAGCTCCAGGATCATTCTGCCAGTATTGTCTTAAGTCATGAAAGCATGTTGTTTCTCTTGTAAAGTAACAAACCACCTTTGTAACACTGAGGTTACAAAGATGTCCCTATAATGAAAGGGAGAAGTTATTTTAAGTTCTGTCTGGGAAAAACTTACTAAACCTGAGCTCTGACATTGTGACAGCTAGCTGTCTTGGAGCTGGTATTTTAGCTTTATTTCTTCCACTAATCGAGCAATAGCTAACCATGGGCTCATTTCACCTTTTGGTTGCACTTGTTTGTAAGCTATTTATTTCACTGACTTTTTCTCCTCCCCTGCTTTCTCTCCTGTTTGCACTGCTGTTTGCTACTGTTGGCTTTTGGGGCAGAGAAAATATCAGTGTCAAAAGAGTAAATTGGTAGTCTCAGCTATTATGCTGATTCCCACTTAAGAATGTGATGTAGGATTCTTTGGCCTGTGAACTGAAAATAATCTGAAGTAGAGGAGGGACGTTACCAGAAGGAAAATAAAGAAATGCACATAAATGAGCAGAGTAATTAGGAAAGAAGGCTGGAAAGTCTGGAAATCTAATCAGTCTCCAGAAATGTTGAATTTCAGTCATCACTATGTTGCTAACAACAATTTTTAATGCAGGTTGCTAAGAGCGAGCTTTTTGGGATGTTGCATATGTTGCAACTGGCATAAGGAAGCTCTGCTAGAAGAGATTTTGAAAGAAAACTAGCCTTATTCTTCTCCCTCCGCTCTCTTCATTCTTTTATGTACATTTTTTCACATCTCCTTTTTGTTTTCCATTAATGCTGTGTTATTCCTCCTTCCTTTTCTTGCCAATCCTCATTATGTGTAACCGTTTTGTCTTTGTTATGAGCCTGGCAAATAACTTTTACACATAAAATCTTACTCAATACAAATTATTCTGGATTAGAGGAGCAGCCTCTGATAACTTATAAATCGTTTAGACCCCAGACTTGCCAGGTGCCAATCACAATTTCCTCCTACATATCTCATTGGTGATAAGGGTGCTTAACAGCTCACATATTTGATAATAGCCATGACTATAGCCCGAAGAGGATGCAAGGAGGCATTTTCACTCAAGAGTTGAATGTTTTCTTTATCTACGTAGTCAACACAGTAAGTTATGCATGTGTGTACATATTTATACATGAATTAAGAAACAGTTAAAAAGCAGAACAGCAAGAAGGTAACTCTCCAGATCGGAACTGTATCCTTGTAGTGCTCTTGATAAGGAATATAATCCTGGCAGTGAAAGGGCTGATTTGTGACCTGACTGTCCCAGTGGATGAGCATAGGCATGATAAATCCTGGTATGTCCTTTGGGGCATTTATAAGCTCGTGCATTTTCTCACTGCGCTGAGCTGGCCACCATTGCATGACAAATCTTGGAATTCCAACTGTGAAAATTATGGACTCAGTCAAACTGTCAATCCAGTCCTGAAAAACAACTGCTGGTAGAAGTAACCTTGTTCTAAACGTGGTAATATTTATAATCTGTAGTAGATGGATTACGGTAACAAGACATTCACTATGCATCTCCCAGTGACAAAATATGGTACTCATATAGGTGTTTGGAAAAACACCTGTACTAAGAAGACACTGTGTGTGATGCGATGCTCATGTATGTTGACAATTTTTGAATTTTGAATTCAAAAAAACCTTCATGGACAAAGGTGTCGGAACAGGAGAATGAAGATTATTATTATGCTGAACGGTATGTACCATTTTTGTAATTGAAGCTCTACAATAGTCCATGTTCTGTTTGAAATTCAACTTCAATTTACATATCATACATACCATAATTTTCATGCCCTGTGCATTTCTTATTACTAATTTTTGTTTCTTACAGCTAAATTTATTTTAAATACATGCCAGATTTACCAAGACCAAATTTTAATAAATACATTATTTTTAAAAATGTCGGAGTGCAATTATGTGCATATGCTTTTCTACTAATAGGTATATAGATCAAGATCCAAAGAAAAGGAAGTCAAACAGCTATATAATAACAATGTATAAAGAAATTCCTTTTTGGAGCTTCTAGTGCCTGGATTCTCCTTTTAATGTACCAGTGAGAAACATCAGGTTCAAAATTTTACATTCACTACACTTAGCTAACCAACATCTTTTTGAATGAAAAGTTACTTTTTCAAGAAAATTTAACAAAACTTTTAAGCTTTTATAGTTTGATGGATTTTGTGTAAGGCTGAACTAAGGAAGTAAAACTTAATCTTCTTCTTTATGAATTATTTCTCTGTTTTAATCTTTTTTTTATTCCTTTCTTATTCAGATCACGAAAAGGAAGTAAGAAAGTGAAAGACAAAGCAATCAAATATATATATTTCAGTAATATAATGGAAATTTTATACCTATTGAAAGGATTTTCAGAACTGCAATGATTTTTTATTCTTATGTTCTTGACTCATCCTTCTTCTAGGGTTATGATCCATTCAGTGGTACTTTTTTTGTTATGTCAGACATGATTTACTATGTTTATTGCATGCTCATATTTTTCTTTATTTTTTCTTTTGCTAATTCTTAAAGATGTTGATATATTATCGTATTTCCAGCAAATACATGGAAATTATTAACAGCAGTCTGAAGGAACGAAAACTTGGTTTGTTCTGAAGAGCAAAGTGTGAGTGAAACAGATGTCATGATTGTATAATTATAATGTAGCATCCTGTTAGAGACAAAATGGCATGGAGGTCTCTCTAACAACACTGCACTTCTCTGCTGAGGTGTCAGAGATGGATAGAGACAGTGAAGAGAGAACTCAGTTTTGAAAATAATAACTTTGAAGTCAGGCAAGCTTCAGCTTTCACTCATAAATTCTTCCAGAGCTGCTACTATAGCCTTGTTTGGATGCAATTACACAATCCTATGGAGAGCCTATATCAGGCAGCCTTACTGCTAAGCTGTTGTGAAGATTTTTGAGCTTTCTCACTGTGGTTTTACTGATAAAGCAGCGTTAAAATATTAAGACTGTCAAAAGCCTTTAAAACTCTTGAAAAACTATTTGTGTAAGAACCTGTCCTACATTTTGTCAGACCCTTCATAGTTGGAATGGGACAACTGGGACCATGCCTATTCCATGTTTAATCTGTAATCATTACCTCCAGTCTTTAGTCCATCTGGCAGGTTTTATTTATTATACAGTATATGGATTTTTGAACTATGAATGCATATGTAGAAACACACCAAGGTCTGAAAAAATATTTGTGACCTAGCAGTATTTTCTCCTGAAGATAATCTTTTGGTTAGATTTTGTTCTTTTTTAACTATTTAAAATGCTATGATTATGGAAGAATCCTTCAGTCTTGCAATGTTTCAATGTTATAATGGTTTTAATAACCTTTTCATTCTCAAAATATAAGTAACTACAGCAAAGTAAAAGCATGTACTAGTTTACTAGAAATGAAACTGCCATAGCATTTTTCATATCAGAAAGCATTCTTCATTAGCCCTTGGGGCGTGAGAGAAAAGGGAGCAAAAGAAAGAGCTGACTAAAAGTATAGAAGGTCTTAATGTCCTCTTAGTTATTATTCTGCACAGAGCATGTTCATTTTAATGTAGGTGTTGAGCAGCATTCATTAGGGCATGATTTTAAAGTACTACATAATAGAAAATGAAAAGAGAATACTCCCCAAATTACGACAAAAGTTTTCTCTTTTGAGGATTCACCAAACAATAATTGGAATCTGGCAGTCCTGTAGGAGCCGGTGCAGATTTGACATCTGATTCATGCACAGGCTTAGTACTAGGAGGGTTTTTGTAGTATCGCAGCAATGACAGCTGCAGAGGCAAATGTTTTAAGCAAACTTGAGTCACAGGTATCTTTAATACTTCTCTCTCAACCACATGAAACATCTTCTGACTTTGATTATTTTAACTCATTGGTCTCTGCCAAGGAAATAGAGGAGACCACTCCTTTCAGATATGCCTGAAGTTGTGTAACAGGAGGGGACACCATTTAATTACGCATGTAAGTTCAGCTTTGGCATTTATGTTGCACTTAACTGGGACCATTTTCAAGCTCTCTCATAAAGCCAAGCATCTTCTCCTGCGATTTCTCCAGCAATGGGTCAGTGCTGGTGGCAGCAGGCAGTGAGAATTAATACTAAATAACACAGATGGTGGTACATTTGGCAATGTAGATTATTCTACAATAAAAAAATGTCCATAATTTTTATGACGGGTATTATGAGGCCACCTGTATTCAGTCTGCTCTTGGGCAATAGGAGGTGATGGGAAATACGAGTTTATTGTGCTAACCTTTGCATAAGTATTCAGTCTATGTGTGTGAAAGAAGATATATGCATAGACATGTAAATGTATTTGTACATAGATGTGTGCAGAGGCATATGATGAAAAACCACAGCTTTTATTTTTCCCATGAAGAGCAGAAAATTTTGAATTCTAAAATGTGCAGAACCATTTGATCATATTTACTGTTTCTTAATAGATTTTAATTTTTAAAATATGGTACTATTTTCCAAGAAAAAAAATATTTCTTTCTGCATACTGTCAGGAACAGGGGTACGTTTTCAATATGATAAAAAAGGAATTATTTGGTATCCTGCAGGATAAGAGAAATGGAAAGCAACTTGTAACCATCAGTATGTTTGAATGCACTACCCAGACTAAGCTATTCTGGTAGCCACAACTTGCCTAAGAAGCACTAGTCTTGTTACTGACTCTTGTCCCCCACTCTCACCCAGGTCTCTCGTCTATAAGAGAGGTTCGTGGTAATGGCATGCGGCTTTCTATGAGAGTTTCTGTCAAGAAAGCTTTTGCCCCTGTGGATTTAAATATTTTTGCATCACTTTAATCTGTCAGAAAGGTCTTGAGACAAATGATATGTGTGATGTGATACTATGAGAAAAGTCATGATTCCAAAGCAAAGGTTCATTTGGCCATAAAATAATTTAAGTAGATGCTANTGTTGAGGACTCCAGAACTGAACGCAGTACACAGTACTCCAGGTGGGGTCTCACAAGCGCAGAGTAGAGGGGGAGAATCACCTTCTGTGACCTGCTGGTCACGCTTCTTTTGATGCAACTCAGGATACTGTTGGCTTTCTGGGCTGCCAGTGTGCACTGCCGGCTCATGTTGAGCTTCTCATCCATGAGCACTCCCAAGAAACAGAAATGAAACAGAAAACATCAAAAGATGAATGAGCAACAATCTGGAAAGAAGAAACACCACAAAGTCCCAATCATTTGGAGTCATGTGCTCAGCTAACACTGTGACTGGACTACAAGTGAAGGGCAAATGCAAAGTAAGACTGCAATTCAGTCCTAAAGAAAAAAATATGCACAAATAATCTGAATTTTGACTCTCAAAACCAATGCTTTTCTGGAGGACAACCTAGAAATTTTGCATTTTACCCAAGATCTGCAGGATTAGACTGACCTCCCACCCTTGCAAAGAGAGTAGTCTTTTCTCTCAGTCTGCAAATATCTTCTAGATTTCTGAAGTATAGAAACTCTCCACATATTAACACCTGGGTTTTTAAGAAAAATTTCTTTTCTGTCTTCTGAAGATCTTGATTTGTACCTGCTGTTTCTTCTTGAATATTTCTTAGTCTCCTTCCCATAGTGTGTTTCCTTCAGGTGATGTTCTTCCTTTCTCCTCCCCAACAGCCCAATTAAAGGAAATAAATCCTCACAGCTGCGTAGATGCTACATGCACACACAGCTACGGAGCCATCCAGGATTACCACAAACCAGATCCTACCTTTCAGCCAAACATGAGATACTGTCCCAGGGGGGTGCCAGCAGCAAATAAACCTGACTCTTCTGCTAGAGCTGTAATACAGGGCAGTGATGACCCCAGTGCAAGCCTTTTTATCTGTTTTAGGTATGGAGACACTGATGTGTGCTTTTTATACTGGTAAACAGTTTTCATATCCTAAGAACAGTAACAAGACTGTAAAGCTTTATCAGTTTTCCTAAAAGAAAATAGCTTCTCTTACCATAGGATATAAATATAACCTGAAAAATCAAATGAGAGCCCAAATCATTTCAGTTTACTATCATTCATTGAGACTATGAGCATTTCACTGTGTCGTGCTTTGGCCTTTAACCATTTAGCTGACCAAGTATAAAATGGCAGCTACAGTCTTCTCTAATTCATGTGTTTCTGAAAATTCAATAGCAGGAAATCAATAGAGAAAAACAAGTACATGAATTAAGATTCAGCACACAGGCCTTTACTTGTGTATTGAACTCAGAAAGGTTGATAGTCACCTGTAGGAATTAATAGCTCTGTAGGACAATGTAGCTGCTTCTTTCACCTTGCAAGTCACAGAAATGGTATGTTGTCCCTAGAAGCTCCAAAAATGAAATGCATTTCAGAAATTAAAAAAATCTACCTTTCATATTTTAGTAGAAAAGAAAAAAAAAAGTTAGAAAAAGCATTGACAACTATAACAATTGGAGCAAGATCTATTTTTCCCTAAGAAAGTAAAAAGTAAGTGAAATCCTGGAATAGGATCATGTCTAGGATGCTCTAAAGGTAAAGAATTCAAGCAGAATGGATGGGGGAAAAAAAAAGAAAAGCTCACACCCTGGGAATTTAATGGGTCTCAACAAAAGTGACATATGTATAGTCCTCCAATCAACTAAATTTGGCTAGTAGTTTTCTGTTAGGTTCAACTGAATTTAATGAACGTGACGTTATGTCATGCCTCAAATCTATTTTTTTCTATACGGATATTGCCATAAAGTCTTTTTTTCTTTTCTGAATCAACAAGAAGTCCTTTCACATTAATATGATAAGGGACCTATTATATTAAATGAGATAAGTTTTATCTCTCAAAACACAGTGTATTAAATCCTTTTGACTCAATGATATCACAAGATAATACAATACAAATGGAGTATGTTTATTGCTACCTTGAGTCCAGATGGTACAGGAATCCATTGCAGATCTTTTTAAACATTAAGTGAAACACAAGAGACAGCAGACCTTAATTACATACCTACTGAAGATGAATTTGAAACCAAGGTAGAGGCCAAAAAGAATGTCCCATTTTACCTATTGTAACTTAGATTTGGCTGATTTCAGTTTTGAAATATAAACCATTCCTGTAACAGAAGATTGGAACTTTTTTTTTCCTAGAAGAGCTATTTGGTAATATACCTAGTTAGATCTCTTCAGTCTTTCTTCGCTTCCTCTTACTCAGCTTACACTTTCAAATAATATTTCAGGAAATCCTTGTACATGTTACTAGCATAAAACACAGTAAATTACTGTATATGCCAAAGTGCTGGTGGAATGCACAAATACTTTGCCTGCTTCCAGCTGTCTTACCCAAAAACTGCCAGCCATGCTAGTTTTGCCTAACTTTGTTAATTTGACATCATTGTCCTATTCTGTGTTTTTCTGTGTCAGACCAGTAGTTTTTTATGAATAGTAAAAGCATTTGAACTGCAGTAACAATGATCCTCAGGTGCAGATACAATGTAAAGTTAAGGGTAAGCCTTCCACGTTAGAAATAATCATGAACAATTAATATCTATGTGGTCAGTGGATTATGGACAAGGCACTAACATATCTAATGACAGGCAGAATAATCAGGGGGCTCGGTCTATTTGTTGTAGATTTTATAAAACTATTTTTACCAGCTAAGTGTATTGCACCACATCTGTATTAGGTCTTTACTTGGAAGTCTTAAAGAAATCAAAAGTGTTAGACGCTGATAAGCATTTGCAGTAATTTTCCCCATAGTGATTCTATGTCTAGAAGAAGAGGTTTGAGTAGATATTAATAAAAGACTTGAAAGCTCCCATAAGACCTGGATCAGTCACTGTCAAAATCCCTAAGAGTCCTTCTTTTAGTCTTGCAAAGGTGAGACTTTGATTTGGTTTCAAAATATTCAGCTGCGGTGTGGTTTGATGTATTTATAATCTGTTATAGTATTTGTGGGTATGACCAAACCTCAGTGGAAAGCAAATATGGTAGAGTCTAGGTGGCATGTGTCCCTTACTGAGGTTAATTAACTACTAAAAGAAAACCCTCACACAATACTAAAAAAAAAATTAAAATCTGCATTTAGTATTTCATTTTCCCTCAACCCAGAATCACAGTATAGTGTTCTTATGTTTTCTTGTCTGAGTTGGACTCGTTTCTCTGAAGTCACTGCTTGTTCATTTTATTAAACTTGACCTAAACTGGTCTGAGCCTCAGTATTTTAGATGTAGTAGACCAGAGAGCGGTATGGGCTAACCTTCCTTAATTTTACCTGGTCTGTACACTTAATTTGTCACCTCACATCTATCTGGACCCATACCCAAGCTGGTTAGCTTCAGATTAACCTGGAGATTGCTGAAGAAATTCCTACTGTGTCTTGGTTCTGTAGTCTTTATCTTTTTGAACATAAAACCACTAAAAGCCTTCTACTAAGGAAGAGCTTAAACGATCATTATGTCTTCAGCTATGGGCTATTGTCTCTTTCCACCCACTAATAGACCCAAACCCATTGGGCTGACCCAGTCAAAACTGGTAAGGGTTTATAATTCTGAAAGATATTAATGATGCAGAGCTGTTTGAAAATTCAAGAGTGTGTAGAGAAGAGAAACTGATCTATCGTTTATTGAAAAAAATATACTACAGCATGATGTCATACAGTACCAGACACCAGTGAATCCACACAGGAGATGTCCATGTAAGCACTCCCACTCACAGGGAAAATCTTGCATTGGAGTTTACATCATCCTAGATGTGAAAGTTGATAAAACTTAATCCAAGGAAACCAAGCATTATTGTCTCTACTATTTTTTTCCAGGACAGTAGTATTGGGTCAAGTTTTCAGGCTACATTATTCTCTGAAAATAGTGGTTAATAATATATGACATGGTAAAATAGTAATTGAAGAGGCATAAGTACCGCAATTACCATAAATTAAAAATATTATGGTGTTTTTTTCTAAATATATTTTTTAGGATAACTTTGATATAACCCTGCAATGTAAGACTATATCTAGTTTATGTTTCAATTTAAAGCTTTAATCGTTTCTGGGTTTAGCTTTAAACATCATGGACTAAATCTCCCAATCTTCTTATCTTCAAAATGATGTCAGCAGCTATGACAAAATGACATCTGTTCCGAAGCTGTAACAACAATACGGCATTACTCGAAACTCAGTTCATTCCCAGTACAGTACAATGTCTGGATCCCACATTACCAGTGCAGCCATTCCTCCGCTGAATGTGTATGATTCAGCTGACATCCCTAGCTAGTAACTGGTTAACAATTAGCATTTGCTGTATCTGTTGCAGTAAAAAGTATCAGTATTTTACAGATTTGCATTGGTCAGGTGAATGCAAGACCTTTTTGCAAAAGTAGGGTGGGGAAAATCTGTTTTGTTTGTTGTTTTTTTTTCCTCAGTTTCTGGAACTTGAAGGTTGGAGAATGGCACAGCAAAAACGCTTGCTATCTCTCCTTGCCATTCATTGTTTGCATTTAGTCTGTCAGAAATACTCTGCTGCTGCAGTTAATGCTGAGCAGAGATTGATTGCAGACTGTTTTTCCACAGGACAGGGCTGAGGTAAATTAATAGCTAGCTACAACTGAAAGGAATTGGGGGTCTTCCCACCTTTCCTATTCCCCTTGGTAATCATTGCCCTGGGCTCCTGCTCCTTACCTTGTCTGGGGAATTAACCCCATGTTTTCCCCAGACACCCTGTGTGTCTGAGGAATGGTGAGCAAGCCCTGCAAAATTCTGAGTGGGTCTCTGACAAAGAGGAAGAGCAAGGGTGGGACAGGCCCTTCCCCTCATGGAAGCAATATGTTTTTGATGGGCTAAGCTGTCCCTGGAGCTGCCTCCACCCCCCCATTCACTATTGGCATATCTGGTCAATAGACCCTCTGAATCAGGGGGCTGAATGTTCTTTTGCTTTATGTAGGGTCAGACTACTCACTCCTGTGTAATGTAATTCTCCGAACGGCACAATAGGTCCAGTGATTCAGCTCTCCAGCAAAGACTTTCCTGTACCTGCTTTCTGCAAACAAATGTAGAAATACTAGCTAGTAACAACAAGAAAGGGCAGTGAGATTTCACAGACACACTCCTCCCTATAAATCAATAACTTTCTTTTAACATATGAAGCAGATAATGTTGCTTCACAGACTTGCGTTTCTCCATGGACTCCAGTAGGGATATTTTTGTGGTTTCTTGAAGCCCCAAGGCCAAGCAGTGTCAGTCTGTAGTGTCTAACAGAACGGCAGGAGCATCACCTCTGGTCTTCCTCACTATCTGCCACTGCGGAAAGGGATATTTGCTTTTTCTAAGTGTGCCTGTAAGGCTGGAACAGATATCTGTGGGCCTCTGGCACTAATTCCCAGGTGCCACGGCTGTCTGTAACCTTAGGACTACTCACTGTCTTTTTTTGGGAATTAATGGAAATTTCCTCACCTTCAAATCACAGTGAGAGTTTTGTGTTGTACATCCGTACGCCTGCATTGCTTCTCATGTAAGTGCAAACATTCTTATTTTCTGATTTCTATCAAACCAGATGTTATCAGCTTGCAACCTATATTTCACTGGTCCCAAACTGTAATCTAGTACTGATAAATACGGAGAAACGTCTGGCTTTAGAGTGGTTTTCCATGTTTCTTATAGAATTTTCAATGGAATATGTCAAAATACGTAATTTGCTGAAAATTGCATAGTTATACGCACTATTTCAGGGATAGCGGGTAGCAAAAATAACAGTCAAAATGAAGTATTATCCGACAAGGCTGCATGAAGGAATTGAGTCTAAGTAGTGAGTCTAAGTAGTCTAGGACAAGGCTGTACTTTCTTACAACCAACATAAAAATGTTAATGACTACCTGCTAGTTTTTCCCAGCAAAAGAGATCCATTAATAATTTATTTTTTCCTGTATATTTCAGATGTGTATAGAATCCTGCAGTCTACTTGTTATTGTTTTCTTTTGTTTCAGTCCCTAGTAGACTATATATTTTATTTTAGACCTCTTTATTTCCGATGCCTTACAATCACCTGACTTCCCCTCTTAATGAGATTTCATAACATGCTTCATGTCTTATCCTTTGTGCTACCTAGGACATTCCTGACACTACAAGTGACAGCAGAAAAATCAGTAACAAGATGCCTTTTGCTATTTAACATTGCAGTAAACAATTTTACTTATAGGTATATATTTTATTTTATTAAAAGTAAATAAATTTATTAAAAATAAATAATTTAGTGATTGTAGAGGGTACTGAGTCTCTAGATCTTTGCTTTCGTTTTATTGGAGCTTCAAGAACAAGAACTTGCCTGTTGATTTTAGTGCTTATATCTCCTTACATCTCTTTAATAATTTGTTGTTATATTTTCTCTGCCTTTCCAATGAGTCCTCCAACAGCTTTATTGCACATTGAAAATTCTGATGGATAACAGGCTGCCACATTCCTAACCTACAGAAGTGTGTTTTCTCCTTTGACATTATTCTGAGTTTTTTCTTATTTATAATCAGGAATGTCATGCATACTCTTCTTTTACGGTCATGAACTCTGCCCTTGGTGCATTTAACAAATTCTTGCTATGTTGGAAAAATTGATGCAGTTTATTTTGATGTAGGGTGGGATATTGCCTTTCATGTTCATTTTGCAGGAGCATGTACCATCTTTTGCAGAGCACAGCTTTGTACAGCTTTTTTTCTTCAGATGTCTCTTCTTGTAGCATATTGCATAACCACTTATTTGATTTCTGAGCACCTTGCATCAAGTGTTAGTGATTGATTCAGTCAGAATGACTTCCTTTTTTTCTCAATTTGAGCCTTTCTCTTGGACAAAAAATCCACTTTTGTTCCAGATTCAGTCTGATTTCTTCTTCCTATTTAATTTTTCCCAGTTCTGAATTGGTTTTTCAGACATTCATGTGCTTTTTAAGAAAAGGAGGACAACACAGCGGAGAAAAAAAGACACAAAACCCAGACCAAAAAATCAAATCACTTTTATAGAAAAATACTAAGTCTAATTTATTGGTAATACATTTTCAAAATTAGTCTCTTTTGTATTCCTTAACTAGTAAACTTTTAAGGAAATTCAGGTATATCAGGAAATTCATAGATATTACCAGAAATTATATCACTCATACCTAGGGTAAGAGACAGTGGAACTGGAAAAAAATCCTATTAGTATGAACAATGTACAGGCATTTATGTGTTGAGAAGTTTTTCAGGAAGATAAAGTATAAGGCACAGGGGTATAAAACATAACAAATCATCAGAAAAGATATTTTTGTAGCCAGTTGCTTGGGAGACTTTAGAGTGGGCAGTGTCAATCATTATACAGTTGAAAGGAGCTGGAGAGATTTTTTCAGGAAAATGTCACCACAGAGCGTGAATTGTTGCTGCCCTGCAACAAAGCTGGAATCACTTAATCTTCCAAAGTATATGCCAGCATTTTACAAACTTTATAATTATATAGGGGAAAAAAATGCGTTGAAGAGTTCTCTATGTAAGTACAGCATCTTCCAAAATAAATCACTTCGGAATTTCCAAATGTTGAGATAATTTAGGTATTCCTATACCACTAGTCAAATTGCATCATGCAGTTGTAATAGCTGAGTTTTGGTGTCCTGTAACTGCAGCTGTATTTCTTATTCATTTTGTATATTTTGCTATGTACAACAGATAGTTTCTCTTTCCTCCCGGATGTGGACTGAAGCACATAACTACATGCAGCCCAGGAGGAAAACTCTGCCTAAATGAAAGGTATAAACGGAAGATTTCACACAAATAGTTGTTTTTATTGAGGGTACTCTTTTTCCTTGAATAGGTCCTATTAATTCTGAAGGTCATTTGAGTTAGAATTCTTAATCTGAATTATGTTGTTATTCATAGCCTCATTTTGTATCTTTTCATCGTCTTCTTTGATGGCTAAATTAAATAGAGCTTTTAAGAACAGGATGATGGAAACAAAAGAATGTGTTTACTTTATTCATTGTTATGGCCTGATTCCACTATGCTTACCCTCACTGAGGCATGCATTAGATTTCAAGTGTCCCATTCATCCCAGCAAAACTAATTGCAGAGCAAAATAGACCAAATGTGAATGTGCATTCAAGGAATCTAGTTTGTAGTAATTATTGAAGAAAATAAAAACATTCTGTTTTGGTGATTTCTTAAGTGCATAATGGCTAGGTATGAGACCGGGGTGGGGGGTGGGGCGTGAAGGGATGGAGGGAGGGGTGTCACTATGCACTTGAACAAGAAGGGTGACCACTCTGTACCAGAAAAGATGAAAAGATGTGATTTGGCAAAAAAGCTGAGTTGATCAGAAAAGATGAGATCTTATGGCATTTGAGCTGAGATTCCTCTGTGTGTAAAATACAGCCTAAAATATTGTCTCAGTTAAGTAACTGGCAATATTTACATAGTGGAAATATTTGAAATATTTATTTTGATTTTCATAAAGATATACATGGGAAAAATCTGTTAAATTTGAAGTTTCCATTTAGAAACTCTTCAGGACCTTACTTTTTCTGTTCAAAAAGTTTTTAGGCAAAGAGAGATAATTCCTTTTACTAAAACTCCTAGTATAGTTAGCAGAGGAGATAAACTTTTTTTACACAGATTTCAGGTTTGATACAGAAACAGCAAACTTCAAAGATAAACTGAATTTCACAAATTGAATCTCAGTTAGACCACAAGACAAAATGTATTAATTCAGTTGGAAGTAGAGAGATTATTACTGTGGAAGAAAATGATAGTTCATACCTTCTAGAATTTGAAGTGATTAGGACTGTAAGTGAGCACAAAACTGAGGATGGTTTCAAAATAATATCTATATGGGCTATGAAATTTTTGATACTCTCTAGATTTGCAAATTTCAGTTTCCAAACTCGTATCTAGAAATCTTTTACACATTTCTCTTGAGATTAGGGCCGAGAGATCACTGACAGAATGGTTGCTTTGTGGGGAATACTCTCCTGTGAGACACTGGGGCTTTCTGTCCTTTAATTGTTGCCCAGGAGTTAAGTTTAGCGTTACCATCTCAAGGAAGACTTTAGGTGATTTGGGAAATGCAGTCTTCAGGATCCTGATGGCTCTGTTTTTGGCATATTATGATGATTTTAAAGGTGTGCCAGCAAGTTTGCCAAAATTTAAGGTCTGGAATTATTCAGCACATTTCAGATTGCGATATCCTCCTCCTATACATGGTCAGACCCATGATGATCTTGCAATTTAAATAGCTAAAGTAGGCAAAAGACTGCACTGTTATAACTCAGTTTTCTTCTTCCCCTTTGAGGAAAATATAGCCTGTGCAATGTAGGACCAGACACAGAAATAAAAACTGGCTCTGAACAAGGTGGCAGGTCAACATGGCATACATTCTGTGTTCTGCATACACAGAACATCCACTTCGTAATGTAGTAATTACTCAAGGTTGGTACTGCATGATGCGGCTATGCTACATCCAGAACCTTGACTGTTTAGTCACAGGGTATCCCTGTTCTGTACCTCTTTCACAAGACCCCTTTTTCTTGCTAGGACTGGTGGCCATTTTTCAATTAAATCCTTGAGCAATGCAATCTTCTAACAACAAATAATCAGCCTAAGAGAAAGCCATATCTACATCTGATGTATAATGGATTATCTCCATCTGGTTTGGACTCTCCCCTGGTATTTTGTGTCTGACTTCTATTATTTGTGTCTGATTTGGAGGATAAACACCCTAGGGCAAAGTTCGCACAGTACCACATGCCATGAGAGCAGTCAATACATTATAGGAGAAGGTGATCACACGGGATTGTTTCCAGCTTCATATGCCTGATTCCAGTATCCTCAAATCCCAAGACATGCAGGGGACCTATGTTTTCTGAGGGGGACACTGTTATGCACTTGAATAGGTTTCTCTTTGAACTAGTATTTTCCTGTTAAAGGCCATTCAAACATATCCATTCATAATTTCATGGGGCGTTGTTTTGCTGGTTATTCACTTCACTCCTTAATGATTCAAATCTGTTAAGACATCTAGGACAGTTGTAGACAGTCACACAGCTGAAAAAAACCCAACTCTAAGCAATTCCCTTACCTTACCTCAAACCTAAATGACACAAAAATGGCTTTTTCTCTCCCTCTTGCTCTCTTTTTTCCCTCCACGTGCCACCCACTTTTGCTTTCATTACAGTCCCTTTTCTGTGGTGCTGCTCCCCAAACTAAAGCTTCTCCTGCAGTTTTTCCTCTTCTTGGGAGACACAGAATTACAGCCACAAATATCTGTAAACATCTCCTTCAGTATTTGGAAATGCTTATGCGTAACTGTAACACAAAAGAAACCCTTAATTGGGTAGGGTATGCTCTTAATTTTACCTTATTCTTGTTATCTTGTAAAAGCCTGATCTTTACACTTCCTGAATTCTTAATTGTTCTTGCATAGGCACTAATGAAATAAAAAATACTCTTGATTTGAAAGGCAGCGTTTACATTTAATGGACAGAACACACAATGTCAGTGGAGACTATGTTCTATAAAGTTATTTAAACCTTTTTTCCAACTCTCCCCTTCGGTTTTATGGTATCCTGTGTTGTTTTCTTCCATTTCTGTTGCAAGAATAAAAAAATATAGTAAAAAGAGCTGATTTTCCTTACGACACTTACCTCTCCTAAATAGAAAACAAAAGATCTATCTGTGTAGCTATGTTAAATGTTTGCATATTATCAGGCATGATGTCTAATGGGCTATTCTTCTTATCTGACATGTGTAGATTACCTTAAATCACAAGTTAAAACCTCAGCGTTACTGAAATACACATTCTCTGGTTTTCAGAGAAAGTTGGATTGAATGCCTTTCTACTTACTCTGCAGTTCCGATTTACTTTAACAGGCATATTTCTTTTTGCTTCCTTTAGAGTCGACTTGATACACATGTGGGATCCTTTGATAATAGCTTAAAAAGACACCCTTCTGCTTTACATGCACTTTAGAGCTGTAATGATCTCGTGATGCTTCTTTGTGTCTCCGTGGCCAAAATGTTATCTAATTCTTCTTGTAAATAGTACAAGATAGCTTTTTACTCTGTAAGTGACCTCTGTAGCATGTGCTAACAGTCTATTTGAATATACTTTGCCCAGAGGGTGTTTTGCTGGAGTCAGGGGAAAGCATTCGGAAGAAAAGCGGAACTGCCATCCCCTTGCTTTTCTGCAGATCAGAAACAACTGTATCTGTTCAGCTACTGGGCAAAACAAAACCTGGGAGAGGGAAAGGTGAAAGATGGAGCAGCCAATGCCGTTATCTTTGCTTTCCAGTTCATCAGTCCAAAAACATACAGGAGCAAGTCATTTCTCCTGGGGAGCCTCTGAGCAATCCCTGTTGCGATGAAGACTTTTTATATCTGCTTCAAAGGCCACTGTAAACATATCATGAAGAATTGTAATGTGTCTGTGTTTGTTCCTACTTTGTGTATATTTGTTCCTACTTCTATTTTTAAATGCTATATTTAAGTCTCTGAGTCCTTAGCTCACATCATATGGTAACGAGTTTCTTTGGGCAAAGTTTCCATAAAAAGTATGAAATCAGAGCAATCAGAGCATTGGATTCCTTTTTATAGCTACAATTTATGTCCACAGGAAGTGTTAAACAACTGTTGAAATACAGCCTTATGTGCAGAGCTGTCTGATCTACAGGTATTCAAAGGAGAGGGCTGCAAGGCTTTGAAGTCCCAGCATGCTCATGCACATCACACGCTTCAGTATGGCATTCTCCTGTGAACATTAGGACTTCTGCTGTCTGTAAATTGCTTCAGCAGGATGGTTTTAGCAGTGAGACCTGGAGTGTGCTCAGCTGTTCTCCCTGTGGCTTTTGTCCCCTCCCTTGTTCACCCTTAGCAGCACTTGGAGAGCATCACTGTGCCCTCCACTTTGGCCATCAGGAAACAGCTTTGCACAGGAGTGTAAGATGCAAAAGACCCAAGTTAAGGAAAAAAACTTAAAAAAAAAAAGGCCCTTTACACCCTGAAGGCCTATGGGCATGTCCCTGCAGTGGAATCCAGAAGGGAGAGTGCTGTCCCTCTCCCTCTGCACTCTTGAGTCTCCTCCTGCTCCCACTCCATCCTCGCCTGATGGCGATGCTATTTAAGCTACATCTGTGGAATCTGCTGAGTAAATTTGGGGTACTCTGCCCTGTAACATGGAGCTGGTGACTGTTTTGCAACTGTTGGCAATAGAACAGATTGCTTTGTAAATTAAATAAATCAGGTGGGTGACGGGTATAACACATATCCAGGTTCTAGTAGAAGAGACTAGAAAGGGTGACACCTGTTGTGCATCCCCTTGCATGAGTGCCATTCAAGGGACAATAAACACATGCATGTGGCTTTGGATTCCTGCAGTTCTCGAGCTTTGTTTGATGTCAGTAGGAAGTGTAAATATCTAGAGTAATTTATCATCTACCTCTGCAACATCAGAAAGCAGAGGACTGAGCTTCTATTCATTTCTCCAAATATAGATTCCATTCTATTCCTTCTTGCTACTGCTGGCCAGATAATTTACATCTATCTTTTTCCTGTTTTCTGTGTTTCTGGTTGTGAAAGAGCTGAACCAACTGAACAGTGAATGCTGAGACTACTAGCTCACAAAGTCACTCTGATCCTCCTCTCTCTAACCTGCACAAAGCTAGCATGATTATTATTGCATTGAGGACAAAAAGGATTATTAAAAATGTGTTTGTCTTTGCTGATACTTACGGCAATTCCAGTAATAAATATGACTTAATAATTGGCAAATACTAGTTGTTGGAGGTTTTTTTGGTAGATACATGCATACATAGTCTCTACATTACAATGAATATTCATTTTGATTGCATTGCACTTCCCCATCAATGACAAAGAGAGATTAACTAAAACAATATTTTATTTCCTACTTTAATGGTGAGTACATAGCATTAATTATATTATTAATCCAACCAGAAACTCTTGTACAAAGCTATTTCAAGCCATTAGTTGCCCCGTTGTAACTGATGGATTACTGCATTACCATTTAATTTAGTATTGTTTTCAAGGCATTACATTCAATTTCATTCAAGTTAATTGTATAGCCAAATAAGGAAAGAACTTGCTTCATGAACATAAGCGATGCAAGCATGGATTCTTCCTGATTTCAGATGTATAATGGCATGTGATCCATCTAGCAATTCTGTACAAGGCTCTTCAGTTAGCATTACCTTGCAATTTATGACAACAAGAAATGAGGGAATGGACCAGAAGATTGCATGGCATTTGGATATAGCATTGTGATAGTCTTCTCTGCAAATGGAAATTAACATCAATTATTCAAATCTAGTTATGCTTTCAACCCCGTTAATTGCAAAGTGTTTTCCATTCAGTGATCAAGCCCAATTCCCTAAACATAATAGCAATTATAACTGTGCATCTAGAGGAAAATATACTCTCTTTGGCCCAATTTTCAGCTTGGATGTGACCTCTTTATGCTGCTTTTTACACAGAGGGGTTGTTAAGATGGAGAAACAGTTCCTTTTCCATAGAAATACCCTGGAGCTGTTGAGAAACAGGGGCTATAATCTTCTTTACTGTCCCAACATAAAAACAGGGAAAACATAATGTTTGGGATTCAGCTGCCTCGACAAGAGTACGTAGACCACTTTATACACATTCCCTTAGGTACCTGAGGGACCTTAATCAGGCTAGTGAAAGTGGTGTAGGACTTGTGAAGGTCTCGAGTCAAGGCTGAAGGCAATACTCCAGGGTATCTAAAATAGCACAGTGGTTAGCTGAGTTACCCTAGGTTTGCATGATGACTGGGACAACTATTCTGGGCTGTGCAAGGCTAAATGTAAATTATATTATTCTTGAAGCTAAAAAGTTCTTCATGCACTAGATTGCATAAGAGCATAATGAAGCTTCTTTCTCCTTAGTGGAATTCCCATTTTTCATTAGCATAACTTCTGGCACCTGGAAGTGGGGTCCCAGTCCCCTGGTTAACCACAGTAAGAACTTGGTCCAAATGTGCTGGGTCTCCTTCCCAGCCACCTTCCCTGATTAAGTTTCTGTAACATTAGAGTAGAAAGACCAGGGAGCAACTGGTGATATGTTTAGCACAGAGATGGTGTGTTGTTTGATACTCAGGGACAATTCCAGATCTCTCATTCAACAGTTGCACAAAACATCAAAAACCAGTGAAATGTCTACTGACAAAGAAAACTTTAAATTTTTTGAAACATGTAGTTAAAATGTTGAAATGGGTGTAGACCAAATGGGTGGATTGCATTTATTAGAGATAGAAACAGTTGATGGAGTCAAATCGAGGCTACATTAGCCTTGGTAACAGTTCCCTGTTTCCTACCAGTATCCGACCTAGAGGTCGCCTTCTCCAGGTTTTACCACTTATGATTTTGAGAAACAGCTTCTCTTCTTGCTGCCTTTTCCATTTTCTGATATGAATTTTTAATTCATCCTAAACCAAAATCATTCAGACATAACTGTTTGGTTAGATTTCAACCAACACTAATTGGCCTGCATTTGGGCAATTATTCCTTCTTCAACTCTCTCTGGCCAAGAAATTTAGTTTATAAATTTGTTCTGAATAAAGGTGCTTGATTTTTCAACCATTTTCAGCTAAATTTAACTCCCCACTGAAACCGTGTGGAGGTACGAATAGTCAATGACAGGGAAGGGCTTCAACCTGAAAAGGAGAACTCTGAGTTGGGTGCATTTAGATAGGAGATTTTGTGGGCTGCAGAAACTTACCTTCCTAAAACTGAAAGGCTGTTTCTTAAATGTATCAGAGGTTGGAACAAGGATGAGTCTTATCTCCAATAACAATCTGTAGAGACTGGGACAGCTGCTATGGTTGTTTTCTACTTTTTCCTGGTTTTCAATGGTAGTTCTTTGCTTGCAGACAATTAGCTCAAGATCTGTGAAACACCTCCTTCAATGTAAGCTTAATTTTGAGAGATTAGGGAGGATTTCACTTGTGCCCAGAGGGTTTCCGTTTTGTTTCTCAGCAGAGGTATGATTTTCAAGCTTGGAAAGAATTGGAAATGCTGCTTGACAGAAGGAAGCTTGAATCCCATACTAATGCTTATGCAGAGTCCACTCCTTTTTATGAAAGGCCACTGATCATTTATGTTGAAAGATTTGTTTCGTATTACTCTAGAGATACATAGGGTAACTTATTCTGTTAATTACTGTTGGAGTCTAGATGTAAGGATATATGTAGTGAGATTATAGTTTACCTCTTCTTGTAATTTACCACAGAGTGTATGCATGTGTTTATTTCTGTTGGAGTGTATTACTGGTATCTGGACACTGATCCACAAGAAACGAGACACGTTAACTGCAATAATCAGACTGCTGTCCTGAAACCCATTCGGTAGAGTATGATCTGCTCCCTCTAATAGATGCCGGTTTTGTCATTATTACTTTAGAACGAAACCCTCATTCAAGAAAAAAGAAAAGAAGGAAAAAACTGCAACACAGAGAAATTACTCGAGTGGTGATAACACAGGGAAACATTTGCCATGGGCGTTGGTTGGAGTAGTTGTCATATGTTTATGTCATGATATAATGGCATACTGTAGGCTATTCTTGTACGCGTTCTCATGCCGAGCTCATTTGTCACTTGTCTGTGTAAATTCAACATCTTCCTCTTCTGGGGGAGTTTATATATCTCCTTGCAGTTGACTGTAAACAAATTGCAAGTGCTGCTTTGCAGGTGACAGATATATCCAGTTGGGTAGGTAAGGCTGTTGCAGTCTCAGTGCAATTTGAAAAATTTACACGTTTGAGAAATTCCAGTCTGCTGCTTTTTGGTGTAAAATTATAGGGATATGACAACAGATGGCAGATTTAAAATGGAGAAGAACAGGATTCTGTGGGGGATTGAACTAGTTTGTTTTATTCTTAGGAAAAAAAAGTCCAGACACTTATCTGGCTTGCTTCTGTAATTGGTTACTTTATAATGAACCCATGTGTGGGGACTGTGTTGCTACATTCTGGTATGTCAGCGTTTGGTGTCTGATTTTCAGCATATCACATCCTCTGAGCCTTACACGTCAGTCAAGCAAGGGCCTCCATCACGCGTGACTAGGTCACGGTGCTTGGATCCTCCCCATTTTCAGGATGGCTGTGCACACACTCTGTCATGGAGCTCCCTGCAGCCCCAGGGCCTCAGCATATCTCTGCCTTAGATGATGGAAAACTTTAATAACACGTGAAAAATTAATTTGGACCTTCTCTTAACACAAGTCTTTGAAGTCAGTGGGAAACACTGAGGATTTTTGGCGTGCCAGCTCTTTAATTCTGTGTATTCAGCTATTATACCTATTGATTTCAGTTGATGTGAGTCACTGTTGTTTCCATAAGCACCTCTTTTAATATGTAAAAGCCATAAGTATTTGTTACTTCTTGGTGAGCAGCCTCTCCCTCTCAATTGTGGAGAAAGGTGTTATACAAAAAGAATAAATTGGTAGTGTAGGTCTTTGTGCCTTTCTAAGATAAGACGCTAGCCATACGGCTCCAATGCTGGGCACTGAGAAAGCAGCTGAGAGCTAGGGAGTTGAGGGGGAGTGGAGGGTAATTTTTGTTTGCTTGTTTGGTCTGGCTTTATTAGGCACGTCTTCCAATAATTTATTTATTCCACTTCTCACTTAGAGCTGAGACCTTGGGATTCTGTGTGTAGTTGTGCTAGCCTTAACTCAGAAGAAATCACATTGTAGTCTATAAGAGAATAAGAAAGGTTCCTGGGGTCGTCAAGGGCAGCTGCAGCCTGCCTTGTGTTATCTAACGATGTTCACAGATTTACTGAACTCCCTTTTCAGTTAGATTCCTTGTGCTGCCTATTACTTCTACTAGGAATTTGCTTAAAAACTTCACCCCTCTGGAAATTTTCTCATTTTCTGTACAAGATTATTCCTGGCCATGTTTTCCTCCTCTTTGTTCTTGTGCCAAAGGATACACTGCCTTTTAGTGTAAACAGCTTTTCTTTTGAATGTTTATCAGTCTCTTCCCCTAACACACACACACAGTTGCAGAATATACATACCTACTTAAATGAGCAGTAATTTTTTCACTAAACTGAACAAAGGAAACCTTTTTAGTCCTCATATTAACCCAGACACCACTCTTTCTTTCAGTTTGAAGCTGTCTTCTTTGACTACATGGGATAGGAACAACTCAAATTATCCCTATAGTGCTGTACATAAGTTGTCGTCAAGATCTTATACAAGAGAGTTAATATTTCTTCTCCCTATGGGAATATTTGGTCTGCATTGTTGTACAATCATATTAGCTTTTCTAAAATAAAAAATGCACCAGTAGTTTATGTTCATCCTGCTTATACATTTCATCAATTCTTCTATTTTATGCAGCTAATACACCCATATTATCTTCTCAGTCATTTAGAACTGCTGATCGTCCACAGTAAATTATCAAACAAAATGGACAGAATAATAGAAAAATATGTAATCCAGCACATCATGGCGTACAGAACGGTTGTAGTGCCTGGCCCCAGCATTTTTTTCCCCCAAATACAAAGAGTGTAAGAAAGAAATCTTCCAGTTGCTTTTTGAAAATGCGAACTGTAACTCGGTTAACCATTTTGAACACTATTGTATAGCTGACAGGAGCAAACCCAATTCTTACTGCATTAGTTGAAAAAAGAGTTAATAACAACATTGTGTATAACTTTGAAATGACGATACAGGTCACAACAAAGGGCATTTTCATCAGTAATGACTCTGCATCAGCATTTCAGTGCAAATATTCAGGAATACTAGTGTTATAGGATGAAAAGATATCAGAGATTTACTTATTATAAATGATATTATTGTATTAGAATCCACCTATTCTTAGTAATAACATCTGTTTAGTCCAATAATGTGTTTAATCGTCATTTTTATGACTAACTTACATCTTGAATTTACTTTCCATTTTAACCTTTAACAAATAATTTCCATAAACATAAAAGTGTACAGCTCATCCGCTCAATAGATACACCAAGTTCTGCATTTCTTTTGTCCCCTTTGCTTATGTTAAATCTGTTAAAGCAGATTTTCATTGTGATTTTGAATTATTGTAAATCCTGTTTGAACAGATCCATGATAACCTTCCAAATTTGTATACTATTCTAGCAAAATATTCTTAACATGAAAAAAATACATAGCCAAACATTAGTAAAGTCCTAAATCCTTACAGTTTCCTTCTCTGCCTGTAAGTTTGAAACCTCTGTGAATAAGTATTATTTAATGTACTGACCGTTTCTTATGGTGAGAAAGTGCTTATCTGTGTGCATATATCTAGATAAATAAGGGTGGCTACCCAAAGGACTTGCTGTAGATACATTATTTATTATGAGTTACTGATGATCTTATAGCTCATGAGTGACAGAGCAAAACGGAATGATGAGGTGTTATGAAAGCTCATCAATAACTTGAAGCAATAAATAATGTATTTGTCGTCTCCCTATTGAATATATTTCTTATGCGTTAGTATTTTTTTGTGTGTGTTTAATAATTATTTTGGAATGAGATAGGGAATTGCATGATCTAGATTCAAGAAAATATTTTAAAAAATCTCATTTTATTCTGTGGCACACCTTTGTTTTTGTTTAAATTATACAGCGAGATACTAGAGATGAGCAACTATTCTCAATGAATAATTTATTTGAACTTAACCTCCTTTTCTACTACTGGAATAGTCAAACAATAGGCCACAACTTATTCTGATTCATATGTTATTAAAATTTTATTTGACAGATGTCTTTCTGAATTTTTATTTTATGTCTTGACAGCGATTATTTAAAAATGAAGCTATGTACTCTAATTCTGTTGAAATACGTGGGATGCTTTTTATCTCATCCTTGATTAGCTGCGGTTGGCCTCATGAATCCCATGATAACTCTGTGCCCTGGCTGCATGAAAACACAAGCAATTCTTATAAGAGTATTTTATGTACAGAAGTAAAGGTCAGTTTCTGCCAATTCTCATGCGTCTAACTTTGAAATTGCTTTTGAGGACTATATTTGTCAACTGTGAAAAGCTACTGCAGATATAGAATGAAATATCTTCCTCTAAAATTTCAAATATTTTCCCCTTGCAGGTTTATAACTAAGTTTACTACTGACGCTTCATGTTTTGCATCACTTTTTCTGCTCTGTGTGGCATTATCTGCATTTTCCTGAGGTTTACTTTTCCAGTCCTGAGACCATGATCTACCAGTACCTGCTTCTTTCACTATAGAGCGAAGGTGAAACTAAACATTAGAGGTGAGTCAGTGAGTCACAAAACAATTTAGGTGCTAGAGTACTCCATCTACTCTTATTCCTCTAGTGTTTGCTATGAAGAAAGAATATTTATTTCTTGTATTGTAGTGAGAGTCCGTACATGCCTGTCGAACAGAAGTTTATTGACCCAGATGCATTCCGCCTAATTCCAGACACATAAATCAGGATTGTTCATGAGTCTTAAGAGGTGAGCCTTGCTCTCAAAGTGTTTACATCATGATAGCCACCAGTTTTGCCTCCCTTTTTCAATCAGTGCAGAGAGACACAGGAACCATGCAAGGACACAAACGCTCTGGGTGGCTCTCTAGATCGTCTTGCTTGCTCTCATCGCTGATCACAATGAGAGACCAGGAGAGCAGAGACAGGCTTTGTCTAACTGAAATACAGAGGACACCATTGACATAAATAGGCATTTCTGGACAATGATAAATTTTATCTTAAAGCAGTACAATTGTAAGGTAGCTATCTCAAGGGGAAATTTCCACATTGTAGACGTCTGAATTTAGGTTAAATTAGTCTTGGCTTATGTAAGATGCCTAAATACAGAGAGGTAGTCTACATCACAGACTTTTTTAATGCAGCAGAGTATGTGAGCATGGATAGTAAGAACAAGAACTCAATTCTGACTGGAGAAGCAAGATTCCTATTGCCTCACTGGGAGCAGCTCAGATACTCACGTTCCTTCTCCTTCTTAAGGTTTTCATTACACATTGCAGGTTAGATTAATTCCTGATTTGAAGTCCAGGTAAAAATCCTAATTTGATTTTTACTCAAAACCTCCAAAAAACCCCCCCAAAAAACAACAAACAAACAAACTTTGAAGGGAAGTAAAATGGCCCCACGCTGACTTCCTGGTCAGGGATATATCTTCTTGATACCTGATGGTTCCCAGGCCATTATGATAAGTCTCTGCTGCACTGGGGCATTTGTTCACAATTAACATGAAGTAATACAATTGATCTCATAATAGTGAAACTGGTCATATGCCCCTTTTTCACAGATTTCCACAAATTGCTTGAGAAGGTATGTTTCGGGGAATGGTGGTGACAGACAGCCTCATAATGTGGGTTTTTTTTTGTTATTGTTTTTGGGGCTTTTGTTTGTTTGTGGGGTTTTTTTGTTTTTTTTTGTTTGTTTGTTTTTTAACCTGACAGAAGAGCTTTTGTGGAATCTCAGAGAGCTAGCATATCCCAGCTAGCATAATTTGCCATCTCTCCGTTGGCACTGTTTTATTGCAGCTCAAGAATCTGGCCTATGACTCTTGTTCCACTCTGACTGCTATGATTCCTGTGTGCTCTATATATGCCTATTTTATTAAACCAAACTGTGAAAGAGGATGGGTTTCCTTCGTGCCATTCCAGAAATACAAAACCACTTAACTGGCCAGAGCAGGCAGGTTTACAGCTGTTTTATTTTGACAGAAAGGCACAGAGGAGCCAGAAGGTACTCCTGAAACAAGATCTGTACCTGATACTGGCAAGGCATATAAAGGAGTGTATAAATTGTAAATGCATGTAGATTTGGCAATAAGTCCTTTCATGGCCCTTTCCTAGAGCTGGATTCTATTTCAATGATTTTATTCACTGGGGAAAAAAAAAATTTCTTTGGGGAGATGTTCTCCTCAGAACTGATGTTAGGGCTCTACTCTGTGCTGTGTGGATCAGACTACTCCCCATCGATCACCAGAAGAGCTGAGAGTTCAGAGAATTGGCTATAAAAGCCTGGTCAGTGTACTTTTGAATTGTAGTAACATGATGGTCAATCTCAACAGCAAGTTGATGAAGCTGAAGAATGCTGCTTTGAACAGCCTAAAGCTCTTGCTGACAATAAGAGCTCCTACCAGAAGGAGCTTTTCCTTGGAGGAAGCCCTTTTAATTAGGCATTGCTCCAGTTCTCAGACATTACATTTCAAAATACTGAATATAAGTATTCTGAGACTCAGAAGTGCGTATGTCACTTTGATATTTTCTTTATTCATAGCACCTCTGAAACAATAAAAAAAATGATAGCAGCAAATATAACTAGCTGCATTATGGGAAGAACTTTCTGATCAGCCATAATTTATTTTTCATGACACTATTTATGTGATTTTCCCTCCCTCCACTCCCCCTGCCTAGCCCTCTAAAGAAAAAGAGTGAAGGAGGGAGGGGGGGCTGGAAGGGAGTTCACAAGCAAATGAATCTGCATCTTAAAAAGACTGCAGTTACTGAGGTTACAAATCACTTTAGTCCCCAACAAGGAGGATGCATCTGCCATCAGCAGCAGTGGGGTTAATAAAAATATGTTCTTCTATATCTAGCTTATTTTATAGATCTCTGTGCTTTTTCAGAATTTCTGTAATGAGCATGTTGTGCCTGTCAGAGGTTGGTTTCCTCAGTGAAACCTTCACAGTCTCTTTCATCCCCAAAGTCTCAAACTTCTTGTCAAAACCTATAATTACCTCCCAGAGTCAAATCTGCCATTAATCATCTCAGAAAGATTTTTGCTAAACCTTAGCACTCAGAGTGTTGAAAATGAGTAAGGACCTCCTGTATCTGTGCCACCTCTCTGGGCTGTGCTGTCCTGTTCTGGGAAAACAGAGAATTAACTAAAATAAGCTTTGCTGAAGTAACAAGGCTTTCAAATGATAACATGAATGACAATGTGAAGATAATCCAGAAGCCTTTCTTCCTCTTTTAGTCCTTCCTTTTCTTTCATCAAAGACAGACATATGCATTCAGTCCTTTACTGCAGTACAGCTGTAAAAATTAGAGGAGGCATAATGTGTGAAATATTTTTTCCAGTGTCTGTATTTTACAGAAAGAGCCAGTCAAAAGGCTAAAAAGAGGATTTTAATTTTTTTTCCTGTTTGGTTATAAAAAATCAAGGTAAAAGCTGATATACGAGTTAAATAAAATGGGAAGGGGATAAAAAAAAAAAAGGGGGTGAGTCTTTTTTTTGGTTTATTTTTCTTCCTTTTTTTTTCTCTTCATTTTTCTCTTTTTTTTTTGAAAAAAAAAATCCATAGGAGAAAAAGAAGGGAGAAATACTTATTTTTTAAAATAAGGTTTGCAAAGCCTCCAGGAAATTACAAGAAACAAACTTTTTTTTTTTTTTTAAGAAATAAAGAAGCTTGTGCATGAAATCATCAATATTTATTTGCTCAAAAATGTCAGGTAGCCTGCATATTAGCATGAAAACAGATGCACAGATATTTTAATGAATGTAACAGCAGAGGAACACCTTGTTCCTTGTACTGTTAACCCAAATGTGTACATTGAATTAAAATCACTGTGAAACTGAGAGTTTCAAGGACAGTAACACTTTGGTATTGTAAGTATTCATCTACTTGATGTGCATAATCTGCCAGCATTAGGTGAAAGAATGATACAGACAATTACTGCCATTTTCAGGATATCTGCAGACTTAAGAGTTCCATGGTCATGTCTGCACCATGGTCGTTATGAGAACAAAGACCAGTGTTAGAAAAGTGAACAAAGGCCCATGGAAAATAATTATATTTGGGACACTTACAGTCTCTTTTCAGTATAAAAACAAAAAGAAAATGTGTGATGGAGGAGCAATGGTACGGCATGGATGATCAAGCTCTGGAACAGGAGAAAAAGGCAGCCTATGCGGCTAGCCTCTGGTACTCCTGTCCAGGCACTTACGTGTACCTGCATGGCACCAAGAGAAGAACTGAGTTCAATGTAAAAACACCAAATTGGTTTTGTTGGATCATTGTAGAGAATTTTGGGTTGAAAGAAGCAAATGGACATGTTTCTGGGTCTTCCCTGTTTATGCCAGTGCTGATCTGGCATCCTCATAGTTGAGGGCAGCTATGAGTTTCGGTTGTGCACTGTGTATGTAGCTGGACACTGGGCTCAGGAGAATATGCTTTGGCCAAGAGCTAGTTCCTCAAGGGCCACAATGTTAAATCTTTCTCTGGGTTTTCTGTACTTCAATTTAAGCCATTACAGAGGAATGCAACGGTAACCCATTCATTCATCCTGGCTTGCATGGCGGTTCTCAAGCAGAGAGTTCCCAGTGCTGAAATTCCCTGAGTGTATTTCTAAGACATTCTTTTCCTGTAGAAGATATAGGAAGTTAAAAGCTTTAAAAGCTCAGCTGGTGCCATTAGTTTGGAACATCTGGATCCTACTGTGAATGATCTGATAGTTTCCTGAAATTCAGAATTCCTCTGAAGCTTTATTTCCAAATCTATTGCTATCAGTGGATTCTAAGAAGATACTAGTTGGAAAAAGATGTAAAAAACTCTTCACTTTTGTCCAAGTGGCTAAAGGCTTTTTAGGCATTTGTAGGTAACTCAGAGGAAGGCAAAGGAAGAAAAGAAGGGCTTTACGTCATGAATGAAGGTGAGCACTACGGAACTTCTGCTAGAACAGAACTAACTGATATGTGTTGGATAACCATTTAAGTAAGAAGTGTAAGGCTAATTGGGAAATGATTATTCAGCACAGGCCAAATGTTAGCGAAGCTAATGAGGAGGTTGATTAGAGAGTTGAGAGAAATTAGAAGGATGAACTTATTGCAGTTTGTTGTGATTCCTGAAATCGGTATCACACAGGAAATCCGCAACTGGAAGTATTTTAGAAATTCATATGTAGAATTGTACCTGCAAAAATGAAAAGAAGTATAAAATATTTTTCTCTTATTTGCTAATAGTAGGAGAAGTATTGGGACCATTTCTGTTTAATGTCTTTATTGATGATCTCGACAGTATACACAGTGTACCATCAGTAAGTTTGCAGACGACACCAAGATAGGTGAGAACACTGATCTGCAATCAGAGGGCAGAGGAGCTCTGCAGAGGGACTTGGATAGATTGGATCAGTGGGCCATGTTAATGGCACGAGCTTCAATAAGGACAAGTACAAGGTCCTGCACTTGGGCCACAATAACCCCATGCATCGTTACAGGCTTGAGGAAGTGTGGTTGGAGAGCTGCCTGGCAGAAAAGGACCTGGGGGTTCTGGTTGACAAGCAGCTGAATATGAGCCCGCAGTGGGCCCAGGTGGCCAAGAAGGTCAACGCCATCCTGGCTTACATAAGAAATTAAGTGACCATCAGAAGTAGGGAGATTATTGTCCCCCTGGACTCAGCACTGGTGAGGTCACACCTTGAGTATTGTGTCCAGTTCTGGGCACCTCAACACAAGAGAGATATCGAGGTGCTGGAGCGAGTGCAGAGGAGGGCAACAAAGCTGGTGAAAGGCCTGGAGAATAAACCTTATGAAGAGCAATTGAAGGAGCTGGGATTGTTTAGTTTGAGGAACAGGAAGCTGAGGGGAAACTTCATCACCCTCTGCAACTAGTTGAAATGACATTGTAGACAGGTTGGTGCTGGTCCATTCTTACAAGTAATAGATTGAGAAGGAATCAAGCTGAAACAGGGCTGAATATTAGGAAAGAATTTTTCACAGAAAGTGTGGTCACACACTGGAATAGTCTGCCCAGGGAGGTGGTCGAGTCACCATCCCTGAATGTGTTTAAGAGTTGTTTAGATGTGGTGTTGGGGGATATGGTGTTGGGGAGAACTTTGTAGAGTGGGGTTGATGGTTGTCTCGATGATCACAAGGGTCTTTTCCAACCTGAATGATTCTATGATCCTAAGAAAAAAAAAAAAAAAAACCAAACAACCTTCATTTTCGGAAGAATCATGGACATTTTCCTGGTTTAGACCGATTGGCCAATGATGAACGACAGATGCTCTCCCCCACCTCTTGCTTCAAGAAGAGGAGAAGGAGAGATAAAAGATTTATGAGTTTAAAAGGAACTAAGCTACTTTAATGAAATATGATTAATAAAATAAAAAGAAAATAATGAAATAGATGCTATATATACAAAACCATAACAAGCTCCCAGGATGATGTTATTGGCAGGAGCTGGGGAAGTCCTAGTCTGGATTCAGTTACTGGATTCCAAATCCGGAGTCAGGAACACACCAATCAGGATCAAAAGCAGATGAACAGACAGGGTCCTCCTCGGACATCGGCCACTGAAGAAAAAGAACTGACAGTTTAGTCCCTCAGCTTTTATACTGAGCGTGGGACAGATGAGATGGAATACTTGTGCTAGTCAGTTTTGGATCAGCTGTCCTGTCTGCTACTTCCTGCAGGTGTAAACCCACTATTTTTTTTCGGGGCAAATAACAAAATTAACTGACCTTGGTTGTTATAGCAATAAGTATAAGCAAGAACCTCTCTGTGTACCTGTCCTTGGCACTAGCTATAAACATAAGTCTTATCACTCTGAGAACAAAGTTTTCTACACAGTATGCTGTTAATTTCAGAGAGTTAGAAAAGGCTTAGTTAAAAAGTAAAATTACTGAATATAAAGTTAGTTCTGTTTTACCTCAAACCAGATAGGTATGCTCAGATATCAGAGGGTACATAATTCCAACCATTTTTATCAACCTCTGATACTTGTCTCATTCTGTGTTGAATCCTTCACAATCCCCCTTGATTTTGTGCAGGCTTTTCATCTTACCTACCCAGGTACCCTCCCTGCAATTCCAACCCTCTTTGCAATCTTCTACTGCCTGAGGTGACTTTCAGTCACTACCTCAATTCAGTAACTGGGATATTTTTCTTATTTGTGTTTCTCTCTCCATACCCCAACTCCCTCACTAGTGCTTTACTACTGCTCTGAGAACCGGACTCCCAGTTTTCAATGACTCTGGAATCTAAAATCTAATCAAACTCTTTTCTGATCTCTGTTCCTCTCTCTGTCTGATCTATGAAGACCCATTTTTCACTTGAAAAGATAAACAGATATCCATTTCTACTAACGGTATTTATATTGACAGCAAGAGAGAATCACGAGCCTATGACTACAAACCCTGTAACTCGACTAAAGAAGTTAGGCAGACTTTGACATTGCTGTTAAGTTAAGTTCTGAAGCAGATAATAACATATTTTTCTGTTATGTGTATACATCTTGCTAATAATCTTCCATGCACTTATAATTTTTATATTTTCTGTATTTTTATATACTTATAATTTTATAAGTAGAATATATTTTTAAATAATTTTGCAGAGAAACATAATATGGAGGATACAGAATCTGACAAAGGGTTAATTACATTAAAGCAGTAGGTAAGTGAACTGGTTAGGCAGAAATTTGATTTGTGAAAAGAAATATTATGGCTGACATATAAATCTGTATAGAAATCAGAACCATGAAATGGTAAGTTTCTTCTAGGATGCTACAGAGAGAGTTGACTTCTCCAGTGTAGTTAAAATAAAATAACACAGATTCAGCAAATGTTTTTATACATTGGAGAATCCTATAACAAGGCAGGATATTTGATCCTGGCAGAGTTTTAATTACTCAGATGCTGATTTGGATGCCAGTCAATACAAAATTGAAGAGGAGGAACACATTTTTAGAGGTATTTCAGGATTGCTTTCTTCTACTGCTTATTGAAGCGTTCAGATGCTTAGAGGCTATTTTGGACCAAGTCCTAGAAAATATACCAGGTATGATTAATAGGACTGAGGCAAAGAAACACCCAGGACATTACAATATCATTAGTTCAAAATATTCTTGAGGACTGGTGGAAACAAAGTGAACATTCTGGACTGCAGGAAAGCTGACGTTGAGAAAACATTAAATGCCTTGACAGATTTTGGTTAATATTTTATTGGTCAAGATCTTATTATGCAGAGGAAGAGACTCTAAGAAGTGTTTTAGAAACAGTTGGTGATGCAATTAAAATCCATCCTGGTTCAGTCTAGAGGGAAAAAATGCAACAGATGCAAGCTTGTTTAAGTGTCAGTATAAAAATAATTATAAACAGAAGGCTTTTTTAAAAATATATAGTAAAAGTAGTGAGGGGTGGATTGGGAAATTTCTATAAATAAGCATAAGAAAGTCAAGAAAATAATTAGTAGTACTGAATTTTGAATTGTAAAGGGTATTTCAACCAACAGAGGATTCTACTGATGTATTTACAGTGAATGAAAAATAAAATGGGAAAGTCATCGACTTAAAAGGGAGATTGGGGAACCAAATAAAGTCTAATAAAATAGCAAATTTTGAGAAGAGACGGGAGATGGCAAGCTGCTTGGGGCAAGGATTACATTTCCTAATTAGACCAATTATCAACAGTAAACATCGCATTTAACACAGTCAGAGCTCTGCACTACCTGGTAACAGATGCAGGGGAGTAATCTTAGCTCCATTGTACAGACAAGGAAGCAGAGACAAAGATGTGCTAAGACTCGTGTAGGGAGAATTGGTAACACTAGTGAATTTAAAGGTCTTTTTGTTTGGCTGTTCTCTGCCTCTCTGGTCCCATTCCTACTGAATTGCCAAATTCTGATCATAGGCATAGAGGAAATAACAAAATAATTCAGCAAAGCAAAAGAACATAAAGGAAATTAATTATCCAGTTTTACAAAACTTTCCACACTGGCAGACACTTTTCACATCTGCAGTAAAGCCAGCCATGGCGCAGATTTCCACCTAACTGGAACAGTTTCCAGGAGGGTGTCTGGGGTTCCCATAGGAACCAGGAACATGTGGAGTAGTTTGGAGGAGTAGTATCTGAGGACACAAGGACCTGATCACACTCATTAAGTGAAAGACCGTATGCAGATTCATAACATACAGAACCCAACTTGTATGCCTAAGCTTCAAGCAGGTGTCCTTCCATCTTTCCTTCCTTCTGTGCTTCTATTAGTCCTTCTGTGCTTCTACCACTGGCTGATTTTTCCAGTCCAAAGAAAAAATATGGACCCCAGCTTGTAAAGCACGTGTGACTTAAAATGATAATTGTTTCCACCAGTTTCAAAGTTCTGTTTGAAGTTGAGAACAAGTTTGTGTTCTTAAATGATTCAGGGCCATGGTCTTACTGATGTAGACCTGATCATAAAGGAAAATTTCTGGTACCTGGAGGAAAGATAAATACTAGAAGGCAAATAATTCATAGCTATGAGAGGTCGAGAAAATGTAGACAGAAACAGATGAATTCTTTGGGAAATTACTTTCCAAGTTCCTTGACAGGAGCATTAGAAACTTGCAAACATAATGTCATTAGTCTGAGATAGGTCTGGGACATCAGGTATGGAAAAGTTATATCAAAAGTGTGTAGGTGTGTAGGGTCATTGATAGAGCATGCTGTGGTACTTAATTTCTTTAGAGACAAGTAACAAATTTATGAGAATCTCGTATTCAATTGTCATTCCCCCCCCCCCCCCCCCAATTTTATTAGGTGGTATTGTCTGCATCCAATATGGAAAGAAGTGACATAATTTTATTTTTTAATGTATACAGTTTTCACCCTTGACAGTGATAATTTAATGAAGGACTTATGTTGCCGTAGGAGGCAAATATATTCCTATATTTTCCTTTGAAGACTGAGCCTGTTTCCGCTGTTTTATGAGGTGATGCTTCTAGATGTATAGTTTGGGTTTTCCCTTTCCTCTGTTCTGGATGTGGCAGACAGATGAGGTGAGCTGATCCTCCTGTGGTGCTCTGCGTGGCAGCAGCTCATCTCCTCATGTCAGATGCTGCTGAAACACATTGCTCCTGACTTTCATGTACTACACATCACTTTTGAGAGCAAGACTGAAGGTAGTGCTACTTTTTCGTGTGTGATGATTTCATGGTTTTCAAATTACCCAGATAGTTTCTAGAAAATATCAGGCAAAAGATACTCATGAAGGAGCACAATTCTGTACTGAGACCAATGTGTAAATGTTCAAACAAAAATATCAAAATAATTTATATTTTGAGACAGATTTTTCTTGTAATCAGCTTTAAGATATATTTATCATTTCCGGTACTTTTTTCCCCCCTTCACATCAGTAAATTTCCTAAAAGTCTGATGAAATGGTTTATGTTGGATTTGAGGGGCAAGGATTTCTCTGTCCATCGATCAGGAGAATGGTACTGAGGCTTCAGAAGACTTTTGCCTTAACCAGCGCTCTCACAAGTGCTGAATGTATAGCTGTTCAACAGGCATACAGTCTTCTTCATCAAGGGCTGCTACCCTTGCAATGGTAATCTTGGAGCTAGGTAACTGTTGTAGGATTACTGTTTCAGTTACAAGGCAAATTCATCTGTAAATATTCACCATACTGTGAAAATCAGACTTACGGACTATTGCCAGGTTATCTGCTATTCATACAAATATCTCGCTCTTTATTCATTCTACCTGATACTGTGTTCCCTTTCTCTTAAATTGTGGCTCTTTTTGCATGCAGCACTGGGGTTTGTGCCTGAGGAAACAGTATGTTTTAGGACTCCACAAACAAAATATAGAGGCAATTCTAGAAATACAGGTGAAGGGTCATCCAGCAATTTCACTTGCAAGAATGATCTGTTAGTGTTGGAGCCTGGCTTTGCTGCTGAGGACTACACTGAGCAGTAACTTACCTGTGGAGGTTGTTATTCCACTAACTTTGCCAGTTGTTATGTCTTGAGGTCTCTCCATCTGTCTGGACACATCAACTCCTACTTTCTATAACATATGGCTCAATGAGGATACAAAAATTCTTTTACGAGGATAAGTAGCTACCTTACAAAGGCTTCCTTCTTGACCCAGTTATACACTGCACCTCACCCTGTCAAATTACACCTAGTGTCAGTTGAATCTCTTGCTAAAATGCTTATATAGTTGTGTTTTAGTCATGAGTATGAATTATTGTCAGTCACACTGAACAAAAAAGGGTTTTTGAATCAAACCAAAAACCAAATATCTCTGAGAGATGGGAAAATGCTTATGACACTCAACCAGTTACATTCCCATGCACTGTCTCTAGCTTGAAATCCAGCTAGTAGCATCTTCAGGTTTTGTTAATATGGACTATCTCTTCCTCCATGTGACTGATGAACACTGGTCAGTTGTAATACAGGTCATTCTGGCACAGTTTACTACTGGTAGCACATGGGTAAACAAAGTAAATTTTACGGTATGGTTTGCCATAGCATCAGAAGCTGTCACATTACTGATCCAAACAGATGAAAATATCACATGACTTAGATAGTTTTGACACAAAAATTACTTTTTTTTTTTTTTTTTCTTTTTTGTCTTCAGAAAACTTCATAATCATGAATATGGCCTTGATCCCCTCAGTTTCTGAAGCTGTCACAAGTAGACCAAAGTGCATGCTTATGTGTGCAAGAGGAAATGGATGCCAAACAAATAATAACAGCTACAGGAAACCAAAGGCACAGATGACAAAGGGGATTTCATTGTTTAATGGTCCTTGAATTCCTGACTGTGTGTAATGGCACTGGAGAAGACAAACAGGCTACAGAGGCATCTCCATAGGGAAATTGCAATTGAAATGCTGTTGTTTGCCGAACAAGCTACTGGCCAGACTTCAGCTAGTTCACTGTGTTTGATTTCAGTGACCTTTTCAAACAAGGAGTAGTGCCCTGCTGAAGGTACAGAGCACGACATCAAGGGTAATTCAAAGTGATGGGAAGAAGATGTTCTCTATGGTATATAATAAATAACAGAACTATCCCTGGGTGGCTATATTGTGGATAGCTACATTTATGACCCAGTAGAAGTCCCTGACATGTATGTGCGCCACTTTTTAGGAGGAAGCAATTCTCTAACAATGGAAATTACTCTTACTGGAAAAGACTGAAGGAAAAAAAAATATAAATGAAGCTTCCTTTTTTAATTCTTCATTAGATAAAGCATCTCACAGTTGAACATTGATTGTTAAGCTGGTTTTCCAAAAAAGAGTCATTGGTTTTAAGCTCCTGACCCAGGAAAGTCATTAAAAACATTGTTTGACTTGTAGCATGTGAATTGCTTTTTCAAATCGGTAGTTTAAATTGTATATTTACTTAAGTGCATGGCTGGAGTGGAACCAAAGCTCTGGGGAGAAGAATTTGTAACTTTCTCTTATTGGTATTACTACAATGCAAATAGAAAGTAGTAGCAATTATTGTGCTGTTTCACAATCATTATTAAAATGAAACAATGTAGCTTGTTGGCCTCTTTGGTTAAAGAGTATCTTCTGGGTAATTTGGCTTACAGAGTTGCTTTCCTTCATATTTTGCAACAAATTCAACAAAACATTTGCTTTCAGTTTCTTTTCTTTTGATCTTGAGTATTGTCCATAGCAGTTACTGGGACAAATAGAAGAGGAGACATCTAGCAGTAGAAATTAGCAATGGCAAAATAAACTAAAATAGACATTTAAAAATAACGGATAGCTTCTACATCAAAAGTTAAGGTTTGTTAGGATTGTTTTTTTCCCCTCCTGTAAATGTCATTACCTCATACAACATACCTCATGTATGCAGAGCTGCATGTCGGTATGAGACAGCCAATTAAAATTTGCAATTGGAGACTTGAAATTAAAAACGAAAAAAAAAAATCTATTTAGTACAAATCTCTGTGATTTCTACCTCAACTTTCTACCAGAGAAGAAGGAGATCATGTGATGTCTGACATACTAACGGTGTTTTGCATATCCAGGACTGATTCACCATGCAGTGCCTGCTCTGTACAATTGATCTGACTTAGCCAGAAAAACCTGTAAGTGCACTCCAGGACCCCGTATCACATTTATTACTTATGTGTGTCCAGCATGCATCAGTTCGGAGCTGCACTCACATTGGGACTTTAGCATCTCACAGTCAGTTCACACATATATGATAACTACTTGCCCAGGGTTTTGTGTGAGCTACCCTCCTTCAACAAAATTAGTAAAAAAGTGACTACCCAAAGCATTATCTTGAATGGCAAAATCTACAGGTTAACTCACAGTGTTTTCATAGTAAACCCATTAAAGCTGTGTCTTGCAATCACTTAAAAAATTCAGTGCTTATTTTGTTTCCTTGGGGAACAGCTTAGTTTTAAAAGCATCAATATATTTGACAATAACTAATTATTATTATTTAATAAAATACTTGGCAATTAAATCAAACATGGTAACAATTTTGCACAGTTGATCCTTCATCTGCAAGAGTGATGCAAGCAGGCATTCCATCTTATGTGCACCCATGGTTGAGATATTCAATTACAGCAGCAGACATTTTTTAGAAAGGGAAATTTTATTTGATTGAATGAAAATTTGAAACAGGTACTTATCTAAATATGACACAAAGGAAGGCTCTCCAAGAAGCTTGCAAAGGGAAGGGAAGCAATTTTTTGTCTGGATTGGGCACCTGGAAAAAATATTGAGGTGAGAACCATGATATAAAATTGTGAGCTGCTGACAGCCTTAAAAATTGCCCTAATTGAGAATGAGACTGTGAGGCACATCTAGCTGTTGCTAGGACCTTGAAAGGACTGGCACTCAATCTTCTAATTCCGTATAATGGAGCAAACCTGCAGTGTTTGTGACCTTGAAAATCAGTTTGAGCCCAGCTGACTTTTAAAGCCTTAAATCAAGATCCTGCCAGAATGAGATGATTCTTCTAAGAATGATAACCCACAGATAAGGCAAAACGAAATCTAGTTGGCTCTTGAAATAACTTGGACAAACTCTGGCAATGGAAATGTCAATCACATGGCCTTCTGCCAAGGTTAAATCTCAACTTCCCTGTATTTCAACAGTCTGGACACCTTAGCAATTGTTTCCAACATAAGTACTGTAGGAAAAAAAAAAAAAAAAGCAAGAAATTTCTGATAACAGATGCTGTGAAGTGACTTGAAATAGGCTTTTTAGCTTTACTTGGGAAGTAAGTGTTAGAAAAAGAGGAGAAAGTGATTGTTTCGGACAGTAACTGGTCTCCAGGATATACAGATTCAAAATACTTCTCTGTTTGATCATGTGTTTGAAAAGTAGAGCTGAGTCAGAGGGTTGTGTCTCAGCTAAAACTGAGTGACTGACAACTTCTTTATAGTGAACCTGTTCATTCAGGGTTCCAGGTAAATTGTCTTTTTCAGATCCTTACCATAAATTCCAAACATTGCATTCCCCTCACTGACATTTTGTTCTGTATTTTCTCATTGCTCTTAAATTAGACATATCAATTTTTGCAATATGAAAATATGAGAACTGCTGTTGATTTACTAGGAGAGTATACTAATAGACTATCATTACTGTTCACCTCAGGTCTATACAGTATTCTAATATTTCTAGAACAATGACAGCTGTCACTTCTTTCTAAATGTGAGGCAATGACATGTTTTCATGTTCCTGGCCATAGCTGGAATGCTGTAACTAAAACCACTTTTCTCTTAATCGAAATGAAACTACAGAACAGAAAAGTTTCTGGCTGGACTCCAAAGTTAATTTCATTGAAGTGTGGCATTTTCTTTCATTACAAGTAAATGCAGAGAGGAATCTAGGACTCATCCCGATACCATGGCACTTACGTTTCAAATCACTTATTTATCTTTATGAGGTAACAAAAGTAGATAAGAGAAGTAAGCAATATGTTTATTGGGAACTTTAAAATTCTTATTCTAGAGGTGGATTTTATATTAGATATATTTTCACACTTAGTGAGAAATAAAGTTTCTGTGACAAGGAAAATTGTGAATGCAAGTGGTCCAGGTTTGTGTTGTCTTCCATTGCACCAGAACTGGTTACGTGTACCACAATATCCTGTAATTTCTAGGTCTTGGGAGGTTCATTATTTCCTAACAAGGGTGTTGGATTTCACCAGCCAGGCTCCTCTCAGCGTGATGGGTCCAGGCTCCCCAGCATACCCCACTATTCTGTCTCTTCCTGCCGCTTCTACTTCTTCTCTACCATACACCTTTTAATCTTTACAATGCTCACACAAATGGAGGCTTAAATTATTTGAGGCTTTCTTGGGTAAAAGCTGGCCAGTGTGGATCTTTATCGTTCCCTCCCATACCTCAGTGAGGCATGTCACATATGCAACACCTTCCTAGAAATACGCTTCTCTCCCATTTCCTTCCTCCCCTGTAATTTCATGCTGATGCCCTGTAGAGTATATTTCCCAGGGAATGCTTTTAAACCTTTTGCTACTTTGCTTCCACTTCTTTGCTAAATCTTTTCTAAGCAGATCAAATCTGATAGATAACTGATGTTATAGAAGGTACTCTGCTGGAGTTTTCTGAGAGGCAGAATGTAATACAGATCTGTACAAAAATAGAAAATCTGCAAGGCAGTTTTGCTGGGTTTGAAATAATTTCGTCTGTAATGTCTTTTTAAGTATCTGTACAAAGAATTCTGTTGAGCCATTTGATCTGGGATAAGAAGTAAAAAAGACAGTATGGATCAGTGAATTTTTTTCTCTTTAGGAATGCTTGATTGAGAACTCTCCACAAAACATTCTTTACGCTTTGTTTTGCCAGGCACCTGTATGCTATTGTGTTTGATATTTTGCTTTCATTCATAGCAGAAGGCGAATTTGTAATTTGTTTTTCCAGGTCTTGGAATATGTGCTATGTTTTATGGAATAAAGAACAACTGCAAAGGATCATTGATATGCCTCAAAACTGAGCCTCTCAGTTTTGAGAATAATACTTCCACCACTATAATGGAATCAGACTGAAATCTACTTTAGAAGGGTAATTCTTTGTTTCACAGCATTCATGCAAACCCTTGTCCCAGTTAGGATGTATTTGAAAAATCCATTAAATGCATAAAAAAACAAATAAACCTTCCACCCAAGCCAGATTCAAGAACACATCACAGATAGGAAAAAGTACCTGATTTGCTGAAAAGCGGTCCTAGAAAAAAAGCATTATGTAGGGTTTATGAAAATAAACTAGTGTATCTAATATCCTTCTTATCCTTGGAAGAACTGTATGCTTGTACCTGTGCTATTAAACTGTTTGTGGTTGCTGGGCATGGATGGCAGCTTCCAGAGAATGATCCAAGTCTTTGATAGTAAAATGCTTTATCCCTTATGTCAAGTTGGCTGCATGCAAGTTGCCTACTAATACCACCTCTGGAAGGAACTAGATCCTTGGCTTCACCTGAGAATTGCTTGGTAAAGAATAAGGGGAGCATTGACAAAGGTGAGCTGGCTCTTTTAATAGTATACCAGCATTAAATGCCACATTCCAGTTCCCAATCAGTGCTTTGTTTTGCTATACATATATATATGTCCTTCTGGTTCCAAATGGCAAGCGAGCCACTGCTTTTCTTTACCTGACATTAAAACACCAGAACTGTGTCCAGCTTTGGAGTGTTTAGCAAAAGAAGTACATGGACAGGTCCAGAGGAGGGCCATGAAGATGACAGAGGGCTGGAGCAACTCTCCTATGAGGACAGGCTGAGAGGGCTGGGGCTGTTCAGCCTGGAGAAGAAAAGGCTCTGGGGAGACCTTATAGAAGCCTTCCAGTACCTGAAGGGGGCCTAGAGGAGAGAGGGACGGACTCTTTATCAGGCAGTGTGTCAATAGGATGAGGGGCAATGGCTTTAAATTGAAAGAGAGGAGATTTAGATTAGATTCTAGGAAGAAATTTGTCATTATGAGGATGGTGAAACACTGGAACAGGTTGCCCAGATAAGTGTTCAAGGTTGGATGAGGCTTTGAGCAACCTGCTCTAGAGAGAAGTGTTCCCGCCCATGGCAGGAGGATTGGAACTCGATGATCTTTAAGGTCCCTTCCAACCCAAACCATTCTATGATTCTATGAACTTCTCTTTTCACAGGGGAGATAATTCTCCACACTAAACCAGGACCTTTAGCCTTTGATAAAAGTAATTTCCTGTATCAAAGTTAAGTATAAATAAGCTGACCATAAAATGATGATGCAGTAACACCTTGCCAGAATTCCTTATAGAAATTATACAATGTTGGTATGAATCTTCCACAGGTTTTATGGAAGTAAAGCAAGTTTCAAAGCAGTATTTTCAGTGTTTGCTTCCTTATCTGTTATCAGATATCATATGTAATACGTATGCTGAATTACACTGTTTATTTTATTTCTGGCTTTGGATGTTTTCAATGTTAGGTCAGGATGGTCAACTTTCAATTTGTGAGTTGAATGCACCTTATGAGCTGCTCAAATGCAACTTCTTCAGCTACTGTGCTTCAGTTAACCCCTCTCAGAGATACCTTTTTAGCCTCTGAAGAATGTCTAAGATGTATAGGATGTGTTAAATGGTCATCAAGTACATAATGACTTTGGTAAGATGTTGTCATGGCTAGAAGGGTTGCCTGTCTTTGGTCAAGTCATTAGATGTCTTTACAAGGAGAATGGTTCCATCTTTCCCCTGCACAACATTATGAGACACTGGCATGATGGCTTGCACTGTACAACGTCCCTGCCTCTCCTTTTGGGCAATAAAATATTGAGAACTGGATAGGAGATGTTAACAGCAGGCTCAATCTGCAAAGCATTTCTTCACATAGTTCTAAATATAGGTATTCTATGTTTTCATATGGGTTTGATTTTCTTATTGAAAAATATACTATAAAAAACATAGCATTAAATCCTTAATATTACGTTTTGACTATTTTGTGCCCTTTCTGGATTAACTCTGATCTGCTTAGTGAAAATATGATTGCAACAGTTAGTGAAATGTATCATTTTTCAAACACTGGCTATTTCAGTAAATTAAAAATATTGATCATATGTCAGTTTCAAAAAAGATGAACAAAAAGTAGAAATGAACACGACTTCAGTTTCAAATGCTTTGAACTAAAAAAAAGGTAAGATATTTAGTCTTTAGTTCTAGTTCTAAATACTCAAAGCAATGAAACACTTATCAACACCCCTGGGAATATTCTCTGTAGTTGAATCAATCTTATTCTTAAGTGTTTTACTGAAATTCAGTGTAAATTATCCTTTTCTTAATATCATTCTCTAACTCCTACCTGTCTTCAATCTGCCATGAAGCTTTGGACACAACTGTTACTAGGTTTCTTTTTAACTAATAAAAAACCCTGCTGTGTAAGTCCAATCTTCTTTTAAAGACTGGTTAAGGTTGGCCCTGTTGGCTTTGTTTTACACTCTAAAAGGCAAACTGTGGATTAAGTAAGTAAGTGGAGAGGAGTGAAATTCTGTACAGAAATACAGGTTTTTGTTCTTGAAAATTTGGAGAGAAATTATTTGTAAACTGTTGGGCCAGTGTTCTCAGACAAAGCACTAACTCATGCTTAAGCAGAGGACGACAGTAAAATAGTGTAACCATCTCTCAATTACATTAAAGCTGTTTTATTAAAAAACAGGTAAATCTGGGTTCTGATGGAATATTAAATCTGGGTAATGTTTTAAGTCTCATGCTATAAAATTCAAATATCTTAAAGATTTCCATCTATACATATTGTTCCATGCTCAAAATATTTTGCATCCATCACGGAAGTAATCCAATATTAGATCTCATGCTGACAAAGAATCTGTTATCTTGAAATGTTGAGATCTTCACAAAAAGAGTCTTACAGAGTTAAGAATTCAGGAATCTGAGTCACAGTGGTTATCTCATTGAAGATGAGCTCCCAGTAGAAATTATAACCAAAAAAAGGCCAAAAGGATTGTATAGAGCAGAAACCTTGGAAACTGATGAGAAGTATAGCTTTTTTATCACTGAGAAATAAAATTTTGGAATGCTCAAGTTTAGAGTCCTCTCCTGAAGAAAATAGTTAAATATTGGCTAAGGTGCAAATAAGAATAAAGAAAATGGTTAAAGAAAATGGATTGTTTTGAATGATTTCTCACAACCTATTTAGTTTAGCAAACACACATTTAATGTCATCTCCATTCTTCAGTGAGGAACAAAAATTTGGTAAAGAACTTTTCAGTCTAACTGAAAAGAGCTGAACAAGGTGCCATGACTAGAAGCTATTAAAAAATCCTGGAGGTTCAACTTAAATATGGATGACAACACGTCCCTTGGAAAGCCATATATTGTTTGGCATTCCCTAACATTTTATATCAAGAATTATACCCCTAAGGGGTATAACTTTGTCCACATTTGGCTATTCAAAGTAGAAAGTAGAAGTTGATGCAGTCCACTGTATTGATTTGCAGATAGATGTGATCCCAGATCCTTAATTAGAAAGCTTTAAACATCTAATACTGAGCACAGTTTGTGCGGTTGCCATGTTTTAAAATAACAGCAAAGTAGAAAATAGAATGAAAAATAGAAACTAAGTGTGCTTTATGTGTGCTTCTCTATCCAGCTTTTTTCTTTTTTAATGTGACATTTATCCTGGTAGGGCAATTTTTTACCTTTCAGCTTTTCATAGGAATGAATTGTGATATTTCAAAAACTTTCTCCCTCTCTCTCCATATCCTTTTCCATTTTTTTTTTTATTTTTTTTTAAGCCACAAAAATTATTAACTGCTTATTTGTGCTCAACAGTCTCAGCGGAAAAATGTGCCTTTAGCAGAATGACTGCAACAAAAGTGTTCAAGGGAATGTGAGTAAATAACGACAGTACACAGGCACAAGTGACGGCATGTTTAAGCTTCAAATGCTGGACTGTATCACTTTAATAACAAAGACATATAGAAATATTGATGTATATAGTAAGATATACTGTGATGCACTTACAGGTTTTTTTCCAGCTATTTCAGGGAATCAAAATGTAGTGGTTGCTCAAAAGAAGAGTGAAAAGTCTCCATACCATTCATATTGCATATGAAGCAAATGCCATTATGAAAACTTCATTAATATGTAAATTGCAAGATTGTGATTAGCACTTGCAGACCCCTTTTGTTAAGAAAAGAGACAGAAAGAGCTAACCAGATTGCAATAATTTACATAATAACTCAGTGGTGGTAATGCCACCAAGAAGAGAACCTGAGGAAGGCTATAACATCCTTTTTAAGAGCTTAATATAGTACTAAAACACATTGTACAAAAGGAAGGAAAATATTTTTCTTTAAACTGACAAACTCTTTCAGGAACAGTGGGATATGATGAAGCTTATTTTAAAATAATAGGATATACGTTTGCTTGACAAAGGAATGCAAATACTTTGGGTCACTACACAGTGGTGTGCAGCCAAATATAAAGTGGCTTTTGTAACTTGGTTTTATCATGTGTTTCTCTACAATGATTTTGCAATGTGCCAGATCCTATCCTTTTGGAAAGCAATGAGAATGTGTCAGTTGACTTCAATAGCCTCAAGTTTCATTTCTGTGCTTTTGGTTTTCAAACTGGAATATCATAGAGTCATAGAATCATAGAATGGTTAGAGTGGGAAGGGACCTTAGAGATCATCAAGTTCCAACCCCCCTGCCATGGGCAGGGACACCTCCCACTACAGCAGGTTGCTCAAAGCCCCATCCAACCTGGCCTTAAACACTTCCAGGGATGGGGCATCAACAACTTCCCTGGGCAACCTGTTCCAGTGTCTCACCACCATCACAGGAAAGAACTTCTTCCTAATATCTAATCTAAATCTCCCCTCTTCCAATTTAAAACCATTACCCCTCGTCCTGTCACTAGACTTCCTGACAAAGAGTCCCTCCCCAGCTCTCCTGTAGGCTCCCTTCAGATACTGGAAGGCTGCTATCAGGTCTCCCCGGAGACTTCTCTTTTCCAGGCTGAACAGTCCCAGCTCTCTCAGCCTGTCCTCATAGGAGAGGTGCTCCAATTATGTCAGGAGGACACGTAAATCTCTCACTCAGTTGATCAAACCACAGTATCATAAATGTTCAAGATGGCATTTGAATTTCTGGATTCTGATATATGCATCCAAATATGCCCTTTTCTGGCAAGATCTATCAGATTTTGAGTTACTTGAGCAACATAAAAAAGCTCGTATGTTACAGTTTTGCTTATTATTTGTGCTTTAAATATTCAGAGCGACAAGTAAATGATCTCTCTCCTTAAGTACCAGCATTTTACTTCCTCTATTACTGTTTATTTGAAAGATGTTTCAATGATTGAACTCCCATGACTGCTGAATAGCAGTCATGTTTTCTCGGCTCTTTGGGGCACTGACTGTCAAGAGACAGTGGAGGACCTACAGCTATCTTACAACATTGTAGCTTTTTTAGTGGTAACCCATAAGATGGCTAGTAACAGAAGAAAGAAAATAGTGGGGATTCTGAGGACTTTCATATACTTGCCAAAGTTCAGAGACCCTAGGGCAAAATAGGAAAAAGAAAAGAAAAGAAGATTTTTGAAAAGCAAAGTTCAACAGCTCTGCTTGGTGTTACTTTTTCAAGTAGACAGACATCATACTAGATTTATCAGATAAAATAACTGTGATCTTTTAAAATTAGTGATCTAGATGGCATATTCTATTTTTTACAGTTCCATAGGGATTTTTTTCCCCAGCTGATTTCTGTAGAAAGCGCTTCATTATGATGTAACTAAAGCAAATATTGGCCTAAGAGTTAAGAAGAACAATACAGATTTCTGCAGTTAAAAGGTTATTCTGTTACTTTGGGAAAAGAGTTCCTATGAAGCAGTGTACCCACAGGGAACTTCAGAGTAGGAATGGATGAACATGCAGAGATTTTTTTTTTTTATTTGGCTTTGTTAAATCTTTAAAACATATATAGCGATTTTTAATGTTTTAGAGCCCATTGTAAGAAGCATGAAACTTTTGTCAAACTTTTTAAAGGTATTCAGAATACAGCTAAAAAAATACCCAAAATAACTGGTCATGCTGTCGTGGTTTGGCCTCGGGCAGCAACACAAGAGCCAGGCGGCAGCCAGCTCGCTCTGACGCCCCACAGTGGTGGGGAGAGGATGGGAAGGAAAAGGCAGACTTCTGGGTTGGAACAGAAACTGTTTAACAGAACCACAAGTATTACAGGGCAACAGTAGTGGTAACACAGATGGAGGATGATACAAACACAAGTACAACACCAACCGCAGCCTGCCCAGAGACAGGCCGCCGCTACCACGGGCACTGCCTGCTGTCGCCCCTCCCCTTCCTGGCTAGCTTCCTGCTGCCCCCAGGGCCTGGCGCACATGGGGTGGAACTAGCCATGTGCCCATGCTAGAGCCAGGGCAGAATCAACCCTGTCCCTACTGGAAGCCAGGACACATTCTTATAGGAAGGACTGGGCTTTCAGCTGGTGATAATCGGCCTTGCTCCGTTGAATTCAGTAACCTTAAACTGGCTGTCTGGCATTGCAGGCATCTGCAGAAAGGAGTCTATCACAAAAGCTTCAGCCTAGCTCCAACTAATGAAACATTTTTTGAGTTGATGGGATAAGATTGATTTGCAAGAGATAAGTAACTGGCATATAGAATGCATGTGAGTTGGTACACATGAGGAAATTACCTAAAAAATTCCTAAAAGCAATGACTAGGTATTATCAGCCTTTTAAAATCAGCAAATTTTGACTTGTCTGTGTATCATTAGTGTTTATGAGATGAACTTTTAAGTAGGTTAGTGGATTCTTTTCAATGGATGTCCCTATTACATTTTGGTTTTTAAGTACATTAAGAACCATTTTTTAGCAGCACTTTTAGTCCCCTTAGCAGTTATAAGCTCTTATATAAGAAACACATTTTGATAATTGGCATTTGATCAGTTTGTTTACACAAAAATACAGCTCCGAGTCCCCACTTTTACCTCCTTGAAAGCAATAGTTCCTACTCTCCCCTCCTAGGTGGGAGGTGACCAGACCTTTTAGATGTCTGGCCCAGTCTCTGGTTTGCCTGAACTGTGCTTTGTGCAGGCTCAGGAGGGAAACTGTGACATTTCAGTTATCTTTCTGCTGCTTCTTTCAGGACCTGCCAAGTGCCAGTTAAATCTTTGCCATGAAACATTTACTCTCATTCTTGCCTGTTCTATGACCGGTAACCCATAGCTGCTAATGCCATCCCAGTATCAAGAGACCAGGAACTCCAACATGCAGGAGACCAAACAATGTCTTCCTTTCAGCTGCATTCATGTTGGCAAAGTGGATGTTTTAGGAGCTATTGTGCTACTGTACATGCAGAGGGGTAAGACTCTAATGAGGGACCAGGATGAATCAGACTTGCTAATAAGGTCTGCTGTCTGCAATGCCAGAGCTGCTGCTTCATGATAGCATAAAACAGTTCTACTAGCCATTCTATGTGTATAACAGAAGTGGAAGAGATTGTGTTAGCATTTCCTTTGTAATAAGGCTAGAACAGTTTTAAGCAAATTGCAGATCATCCTACCTTCCTAGGCATGAGTTCTGTTCACAGGGCTAGTCTGGTCTGGTGTGTGCAAACTTGAATCCTTTCAAGGAAAACTAAGCTGGGAGTTCTGGTACGCAACAAACGTGTGCCAATGCTTGTGGAAGACACAGGGGTGCAACACCATGATGCGTTCCTAAGGGCAAACGGGCATCCTGTGCTTGCCAAGCATGCATGTGCCACTTGAAGATTTACAAACCAATGAGAACTCCTGTAGTGTTCAGAACAGCTTCTTTATGGTATCCTAAGAACTGTAAACCATATACTTGTTCACATTTGCAGTCAGTCATACAACATTCTCTTTGTTCAAGATCCTTTCCTTCTTAAACTGCTGTATCTCCAGCTGCTGAGCTCTTTCTATGTTTTGTCACTCTTTTAAAGAATTATAGCTGCTTTCTTCGTGCTCACCATGGAAATGGCAACACATCTCCCTTTATTCTCGCAGAAGCTCCAGAAATGTGCCCCAGTGACACTGACATCAGCCTGGGTGCTAAAGGGACAAAACTTTTCCTGATGGCAAGATATCATGTTTCATTATTAGCAATCCAAGTAATCCACTGCCCTCATGACTGCAGACACATACACAACGACCAGCTAAGCGACACATTACATTTAAGAAGATGAAGTCACTTTTACTGAAGATGTTGGACAACAATCTCCCTTTGGAAGTGGCAACATTACTGTATCTCTACTGCAGTCACTTTGTACAGATGGTCATGTGAGAACACCTAGTTGGGTTAGTTGGTCTTTTAAATGTTCCTGCTGTGGGTCTTGCACTCACAATGTGGGACACCCAAGAATTGTCAGCACTTTCTCTGGAGCTGATTCGGGTCCCTGTTTCTAAGCCCCACAGAAGATGTCTGCAAAGGAGTATTTGGGAACTCCCCATTGTGCCTACATCAGGACCCCTCTCTGCTTCAAAATTAGTCCAGCACAAGAGCACTAGTTTTGTATTCAAGTTTATAACAGGTGTGTAAAGGAAAGTAGATGAGGTGAAAAGGAATACCCAAGGCCTTTGCTGGAGTTAGGGTGTTGACCACAGAGCTGCAGTAAAGTGATGCACATCACTCTCACACTCCAACTGTGAGGGCTACCATAGCTGTATTCACCCAAGGACTTCTTCATATACTATTCGGCTGCTGCCTGTTTTAAACCAGGGTGATGGGGTCTCATAGAGCCATGGCTTCTCTGTTGAATAAATTTTTGGGCTTCCAGGATTTTGTCCGGTGATGGAGAATTAGCAATGCTAAATCACAGCTAGGGGCCTCTGCTCTGTTTCTCCACAGCAGAAAATACTGGATCTGTGATAGTTACCTCAGATCTAGATAGCATTGCAGTCCCACCTCTCTAACTCCACCCAGAGCCTTGGGTTAGCAAGTGAAAAAGTGGTTGCTGTGGTTACCTATAATTTAATGTGTTTTATTCCTCCTCCCTTTCTTAGGAGGACCCTTGTCTGCTCACTCACAGTACGTCTTATGGTAGCAAAAGCAAGATTGCATTTACCCTTACAAAGCCTTTGTTTGGACATTCAACAAAGTCAGAGTAAGAGAGGAGACTGGGAAGAAGGTATCAGAAATGAACAGGAAGAGAAATAAGGCTTGTAGCTGCATGTGAGACTTTAAAGGCAATCATGGATGTAGCAGTGACATGCTTCAATCTTTTGCATGAAACGGGCAGGAAGACCATATAAGGCTTCCTAGACTTGTCTATATGGAGACCTGCATCCAAGAAAGCCAAGATTTTGGGGTTGTGTTACCGTGAGCATGTTGTGTGTGTGTATGTTTTTGGAGGATTGGAACAGCCTAATCTGGTTTGAAGTACATTCCAAACCATATATGTTGTAAATGTAAGGATGTCATCACCTACCAGTCTATTAATCTGTTCCTCTTCCACCAAATAGCTTGAATTTGGTATTAAGTAACTTGTTTTCAGGTCCTTCTCTTTAGGGATTTTTTAGGGACACCTGGCTAGTCTCAGAGGATGGCACATGGAATGATCGCAGACTCACCCGTATCACATAGCTTTCTGTGTCTCACCCATAGGTCTGTCTGGCCACTACATATTCAGTGCACAAAATTTGCCTGTTCCATACTTTTCACATATCCATGCTGATTTTCATAATGGACCTTCAAGTGGGATGCTTCTAGTTTTTCAATGTTAAGTAGAACTGCTCTAAAATTCTCAGCAGCGAGCATAGCTGTGCTATCCTCATGTAAGTGACTATGGTGGCTCTTGCAGTTATGAATACCTCTTCCTTCCCTCTGCACACTCCCAGTTCTGGGGCGGTTAGAGGCGTAAGCCTCCTGGCCCTGCCTGGCATTCTCTGATACTGAGATGTTTTAGCTATTTTAAGGTATTTTAATAATTGATACTTCTTTGCAACGTGCCAGAGATGACAGCCTTTTGCATTTGTGTTCTGATAACATGGCAGTTCAGGCTATGCCTACAGCAGGGCATGCCAAGAGGATGTGCGAGAATGCAAGATCTGTTAGAGTCACAGGACAGGGCTCTACAGCAGGAGAAAACCCTACTGTAGACCTCTCTATACTGTCCATCTGAGTAGTGCCTGGCCAGATCTAGCCGTTGCACCATGCCTGGGTTTTACCTGGTGAGAGGAACCTCTCTGTTTTTCTCCAGAAGGGATCCCACAGGCATGCGGTGAGTGTGGTCACAGCAACAAGGCACTGAAATGAAACAAAGAGTAATCTGAATTGACAGTGTAAGTTCAACCACTGTGTCTTCTAGCTGTGACCCAGGGGGATTTATTTGAGACATGCAGATGGTGCAAATGCAGTGAGAAGAAGAAGAAGTTAAATGTGCTTAGCTGAGCCTTAATTTCTGATTTCTTGTACCTCTGTATAATTATTTTCACTATGAAAATTCAGTCTCATCTCAGCAATGAATGTCCTGAATTTCAGCCAACGTTATTTTCTGTTATTGAAACATTTCATTAATTCCCTTTCCCCTCCTCACCCTGCAATACTGATATGTTTACAGCAAGCCAGGTATAATGAGAGGGTCTTAATTGTTTCTCTTTCAGTGTAAGAAATTATACCCAGTCCTTTATTTTTATTGTAAAACTTGCAAAAGCCCATCTATATTAATTGTAGGGTTGTTCCAGATATAAATATAATGTTGATTATGCCATTGAAATATTATTTTCAACAGCTCATTGTACCATTCAGCCTTTTCAAAAGAGGAGCAGTGCTCATGTAAAAGCAAATTGTGGTGAACAACACTCAAAAAACATTAATGTGTGTGAAGAAACTTAAAGCAATAACTGCGGCCTTGGACACACAGGCAATCATTCACTTGGACTACAAAGCAATCATTTTGTCCAAGAAGGGAGAAAAATAGGTTGGACCAACAATTTGTTCCTAAAAAAATTGGAATCAGTTAATCAATTTGTAGTAAGTATCTGATTTATTTGTGTAATAACATGACTGACAATTTACAGCCTTTTCCAATAAATCTCAAAGCCATGATTTGCTGCAACCATAAGCCATTTATTTTATAAAGATGACCTTTAATCTCTCTGATGATTGACTAATCAGTATATCATAAATAGAGTTGTGAGAGGTGAAGAAAAATTTGCTTGATGATGACCAATCTTCTGTCCCTAGAGAGGTCTGCAGGTGTGTCCAGCACACAGACAACTTCATTAAAGACGACAGAGGAGTGAAAGTGATACTGGGTGCAGCAGTGAGAGAAGATAAAAACCGTAGAATCACATTAAGATTTGTCCATTCAAAAAAGCCACAGTGAACATAAATAATCCCCCAGTTGTAAAGAGCTAGCCTGTTGCTTTAAGGCACATCCTAAATAAGAGGGAGCTGGGTGGTTAACCTCTAGGCAGAAGAGAGAATGAGCTGTGGCTGTGACTTAAGCATCCTCTTAGTCTTCCCCACTCTGGGGTGCTGAGTAGGTACTTTAGCCCATTTGGTAAGCACTGTTTTCAGCTGTTCTACCTAACGACTAGAGAGAGATATTACTACAGCTTCTCCCACTTTTCTTTTTCTCCACTTCGGCTCCCTAGACATGCACTTGGAAGAGTGAATAGCAGGTAAATATTGCTTATCCTCCTGACTGTTCAGTTAAGTCTGCAGGATCATCCCCCACTCTCTGGAGATGTGTTTTTGTGACATGCTTCAGCTGATGTAATTGCTTGTTATCTCTAAAATGCAATTTCTCCCTCCCTCACATGCTGCTCTCTTCTGTCAGGCTCACACTCCTGCTGTTTCTCTTGAGCCTAGTGTGGCACTCAGGTGAGCTTGTAGTAGATGTTCCTAAAAGAAAGGGTGGGAAATACCTGAGGGGGGAAAAAGTCAATTTGTTTTTTGCACTCAATTATTGACAACTCGTGTGCATGGCTATTGAGTGAAGGTCAGAGCCAGCAGAAGAGAGAATGTGTAGGGGTGAGGTGGTCAGAGTCCTTTCCGTGGAGGTGAGCATTCTTTTAGCTCAGTTGCAGGTCTGAAACTATATCCACAGAGCCTCTAAAATGCTGTTATTGTAGATCATTTGCTTCTTGACTGCATCCCTCTTGCCTACCCTGTGGTCATATAGTCAATTGTGTCGGCATGCTGACATATGTGTCCATGGCTAGTCCTTGTCCTAACACAGAGGAGAAGGCAAGAAGAAGCAAAAGGCTCTCAAGAGGTATGAGATTGTTTGGTGGACTTAAACCTGAAAAAAAAGTGCAAGTAGCTTTAGGCCTTTCAAATGCTTATGGTTTTTTTGGTCAAAAATTGGTGGTTCACTTCCAAACTTTATGATATAGATTATGAATAAAGCACTACTATAATTAAATAAAAATACCTACCACCTGGTTTTCACTTGATTTGTAGAGCTGCAAATGACTATACCAGAAGTGATATAGTGAAGGACCAGGACCACAGTGTATTAAAATGCTACTTATGAGTGACAGTTGAGGGAAATGTGACAATTGCTTGAGGCATGGCCTGTGATGTTATTCCAGGGCACTCTCCCATTCTTGGATTGCAATTTCTTCACCTGTATGAGCCATATAAGTGACAGATTTGAAAATTCTTCTACCCCTTAGGCACTGCCTATATAGGGGTAGTCCCTGGAAACAGTATCGTAGGAAGTCCTCCTAGAAAGGATGAAGAAAGAGTGCAAGTTACTGATCTGGGAAAGGGGACAGTCAGAGTAAAAGCTTATGTCCCGAGGGAAAGCAGGGCGCAGAGGGACAGCAAAACCCAAACCATGACCTGGTCCATGCTTTTCTCTATTTCAAAGAGTCCAGCGGGGCATTTAGACCTCTGCAACATCAGCAGCAATTCTGTGGGTTGTCTGATCTTTTTTTCTTCCCGAGCTTACGATATTTCTGCTACTCAGGTTTCAAACGGGACAGATTTAGTTTGATGGCATGATCTTCCAGATTCTGCTGATTTTACAAAGACTTACTTAGCAATATTTGGGTCTCTAGTGGTTGGCTCTCTACAGATTCATTCATGCCTGTTCTAGCACACAGTTCTACTCAGTGATTCACTGGATTGGGTGCTCTCTGTTGGAGGCTAAATGAAGTAACGGTATCCTTTCTTGGCTCCTGATTTCCACAGGCATTTCAAGGTTGGTTATTTCGCAAATATATACATAATACTCAGGAGAATCATGCACACTTCTCACAGGACTTTGGATAAAAAGGAATACAGAACTTTGTTTAGAAGCCACAGAGAGTCTGATTGCTATGAGTGGTGGTATTGCTATATTTATTTTCCAAAAACATTCGCTACAATGGCTGGGTGCCATTTTGTGATTTACATGTGCTAGAAGATTTAATTTGACCTGTAAAAAAAAAAATTGACTCTCAAGCTTTGGGCTGACAAAGTCCAATATCTGAAATCTAAGAATGCAAGCAGGGCTGGCCTGAAATACAGTGATTTTTGCAACTCCACCTCCTCTCCAACAGAGTGTATGTTTCCAACATATAATTAACTTTGGATTTCTCCTCATTTAGCCTGTATTTTTAGTGAAAAGAAATAATATTATTGTCATTCCCATCAAACAGACACCGCCACAGGCTCAACAATGCAATGGAGCAAAGGATTAAGAGACGACAGAAATGCTTTATTTTGAGACTTAGGAGGAGGAGGGAATCATCAAGTCATTGGGATTTTTTTAATGCATATATCAAGTTGGCTGGCAGAACATTTCAACAGGGACGCCAAGCCAGCCAAAAGGCCTAGCCCATAACCTCTAATCTTATGGAGCTGAACTCTATTATTTGCCATTAAAATTAGATGCTACTGAGTTGTAACAGATGTCTTCAGCAGACACATTTTTATTACTGAAAAAGTTTAGGTAAATGGAAACTGAGCCCCAAATTTTATTTTGTAGATTATGGACTGCTGTGCTTTGTGGTTGAAGCTGGCATTTTAAACATGAATTATAAAAGCTTTTAGAAACCTCACACTAATTGATGCCTCAGCAGTTCTGCTGAATCACAATAAGAACACAGGCTGCCATGAAAAAAAAAAAAAGCAATTGCAATAGCCAGTTACCCAAAACACTGGCTCATTTTTTGCACAATGACTGACACTAGTTAGTGGGTCCATGTTGTGCATCTCCATGGAAGTATTTTAATTAACTGTTCTGAAGCAGCAATAAAGGGAGCAGGAGGAAAAATTTCCCAAAGACCTTTAATAAGAAACATCTGGAAGATGCATGATGGGATATGAAACTTCTTTATGAATACGTACCAGCACAGGTGTTTGAATAAAAACAAGAGGGATTAAGACAATCTCTGTATTTCTAATAGTTCAACAAAAAAGGTCAGAAACCACAGGGAAACTTGTTTTGACAAAGCCATTTAAGCTAGGATATTGCATTAGTGTGAAACTGCCCTCTTCAACTTGAAATGTCTAATTCTAATCTGAATATAGTAATCTTCTGCAGCATGTGGCTAAGGTTACCTGTGCCTCTAGCACTGGGTTTAAAGACCCTGGCTTCAAGAGAGCAGTGATATTCTTTTTCCAATTTAGCAATAGTATTCAAAGGCACTAGACAGTAAAATGAACTTAATAATTTCCATAATATTCCTTTCTCCCTGAAGGTACAAGGGGAATAGACACTTAGATATATGGATCATGTTTGCTTTATGAACTTCTCAGGAAAGAGTTTGCTGTTTCTCCCTGTTTTGCCTTAGGGCATGCTGTTTCAATGATGGTAGAGGTAAAGGCATAATTAAAAAAAAAAAAGAGGGTCTTTTTGGTGTTCTGCTTTCTGAGGGTGCTTCAGTATGGTAGCAAAGGTAGCGAGAAATTTGGGCTTCATGAACCCTGAATGATACTGTGAATGTTGTTGAAAATCAACCTTTTTATTCTTTTAGAATTCTTTCTGTTACCTTCGTAACCAATTTTAAATTACAAGACAGACTGTAAAATATGATGTTATATGGCATATACTTCTCTCAGTGGTATTTAAAAATAGACTGAAATAATAAAACTTTCAAAAAAGGGAAAAATACCTTGCTTTTACTCTGAAAAACATACCACCGTGGAGGTCAATAAAATAAGTTATTTAAGTTATTTTTGAAGTAAATCATCATGAACAAGGTGGGGAACATTGCCCTAGGGGAGGATTTCTGTCTTTTTTCTGTAGTATCCAGGACCAATCAAGGATGCAGTCACTGCATGTGAACCTTTTATGTTACTCTGGGAGTGTAATTAAAATCATCGTTTTGCACCTTGACACGATTAATTGTTGTTTATAATTGCCACGTTGGATTGAAGAGAAAAAATATATATTCCATCCTCAATTATCTTCACTAAGCAAGCACGTTATGCATAAGGATATGCCACTTCTTTACAGCTTTAGAAGAACTGTATCTGCTGGTTTTAAACTTAAAGCCATTTCTGACTTGGAAGAGGTTGTAAAGGATGTGTTTGTCAGGAAGCATATTTCAGTGTGCTTAAAATAGCTTTAGGAAACATTTATTCTCTGAACAGTTTATGAGCGATGGCTTTCTAAATACACATTAGGTGTAATCTGCCTTATTTCTCGGTGTCATGTACATGGTACCATACACTTGTGGCCAGTATTTTTAAATAGACTTCACCCATAAATCCATGACCTGAAGAAATCATGGTTTAAAGAATGTATTCCCAAAAGCTTCCGTGTTTTTTTCCCCAACTTTATTGGTTTGCCTCATAAAAGATTTTGTCTCTCCTTACGAAAAGGCCCATTCATTAAGGACTGAGGTTTGATTTATGGTAGCATTGTATTATTTTCTCCAATAGCAGGAAATAATTTTGGAAAACTTTGGACTGGTTTACACGGTACATGCATTTTGTGGCTAGGTAGGAAGTGGGACAAGGCAAACGCATTGCACTAACTTTTGGACACAAGGGGAAATACAGACTGTGTCTTTCCTTCCCCATCTGGAGCAGGAAGATAGAGGAAAGTAGAAGCCACACTGCCCTTGTGGAGGGCACCAGCAATTGAAAACTTGCATTCTCTTGGGTATAAGCTCTTTAATTATGCTGATACTTGTAAGATGAAGAGTGACTGGCATAAGGAAGTTGACATTAGCTTATATTGAGTGGAGACCTCTGTCAAAGCCTTGGCCGCAAGCAATTGATTATTTTGTCTTCTGAAAAATTAGTAACTGGGTAGGCAAGAGACAGCTTCAGGATGTGTCTCTCTGTGAGCAACCAGAGTCCTTTCCATGGCTTTTATGTGCTGGTTCTTGATGTCCATGAATGAAAACAGAGTGGAGATGTGCCAGTTCAGGTCTGCCAAGAGGGAGCACTCCCCTTCCTCTGTTGCTGTATCTTCTCCTGTCTTATCCAAGAGGCAGTAATGAAGAAAGGGCAATACAGAGAATAAAAAGTAACATAGAGGTGTAGAGGTGCTGCTAACCAATGGAGTTAGAACATTTTGGGATCCAAAGAGCTGAACTGTGGTTGGAGATGAGGTGGAACTGAGACAGTAAAAGAGGGTAGGAATATGACTAAGGGAAAGAGTTTTGGGGTAGCAGAAGCTTGTTGGAACTGTGAAGGAGGATACACAAGGAGGCAATGTCTTCCAATTCCAAGAGCTGAAAAGGAGACAACTGTCTCCTTTTTTTTCTATGCGGTCCCAATCCTTCCCTTTCTTACAGATTTCTGCTTTCTCCTGTGGTAGAGAAATGAGCTTGTTGATCGAGCACTTGACTGAATTTGGAGATCTTAGGGAATGAGCAGGGTGTATGGCTTTTGGCAAAGTTGTCTCTGTTGTGGCCTGAGTGAGCTCAAGAAATACCAGATCCATTGCTCTTGCCATGTCACCGCAGTGTAACCCACAGCCTAGCTGAAAAGGCTTCATCTCTACATGCTCTGAGCTGATGTTGTCCATCTGCTTCTTTCTCAATGGGCCTGCGTATTGAGGTGCTTCTTTCCCCTTTCCTTCTCAGATTAATTCTACATCCAATCACGATTTACTTTAACTGGATTAGGTTAAGGCTGCCTTAATGCTTAAGTCCAGACTGATTCAACAGCTTAAATTAACATTAACATTGAGGAAAAATATTAGCCATCAAGGTAGACATTAGATATCTTTTTCCAGGGGGACAAAACCCCAGAGGGTTTTGTCTTCTTGTGAAGAAGATCTTATTTACATTTAATTAGCCAAATTCCTTTAGAATATTTGTAAATGTAATTATTATTATTATTGTTTTAATTTCAGTTTTAAAAAGGGTAGTTTTAATTGTCAGGTTAGTAATAAATAACTTTAAAACACTGGACAGGCACTGTATTCAGCAAGATATTGTAAATCCCTGTTGATTAACCATTTAAAAATAAAATAAGAGCACTCTTTTTTTGCCATCAGATGAAGTATAGTCTTTACATGTAATTATTTCTGCAGTCGTATAATTAGTAGTTCAGCAGTGCACGTATACAGAGTTAAAGTTGAACATACAACCCTAAATTTGTCATTTCCTGACTTTTCAGTCCTTGACTTAGTAACCTGAAAGCTTGTCTTTTAAGGTAAGTTTCATGGGGAATATGCTTAAATTTTCTGTTTCATGACCTAGTTTCTTTGTTCTGAAGATTCAGTGCTGAGGTAAACTGTCAGAGCCCTGACAGCTGGCACCACAACAGAAGTACTGGCACTTGTTTTAAAGCTTATCTCATAGATTAACTCCTCGCAGTGCTTGCACACTTGAATGACAGACCCTTCAAGGTTCCACTTCATCATAGTCAACTCTTTGACTTCCACTGAGCAGAGATTGCTCAGAATTCGTTTGTTCCCTGCCATGTTTTTCAATACATAAAGCTGAATATCTAGTTGAATCTTTCTGGAAATATGTCTTTCCCGGCTGTAAATTGTAAGAATTTCAGCTCTAGATAATGTGGAACCTTGGGTAGGAACTATAGTGCAGCGAATGAAGGTTTCAGTAGCTCTGAAGCCTGTTTCTGTAGGTTCAACATGAATTGCTTTCAGATAATTAATGAATTGCTTTTCCAGACCAAGGCTGAAGAGAAGGAAGCAATATTTAATAGCTGAGCAATATTTGCATGTATGTAATTCTGAATTGCATACCACATCCTCAACTGCTGTATGTTGTCATAGCCTATGAAGTCAGAAGATGGATGGCAATTTTTATTAGCTAAGCATCTACCCCATAGTCTGAAGTGCTTTGTGTAATACCAAATTAATATTACTAAGGGAAAGCTTACATTGTTTGTACACCATGCCAAACGTACAAATGATACAGTGTTTGCTCAAGTGCTGCTTCCTTTTTAGGAAGTAACAAAATGTTAATATTTCCACCTGCCTCAAAACCTGAGCAATTGTGTATGGCAAGGTGCAAAGATGAAAGGCAAACTACGTACTCCTAAAAACTGAACAATAGGAGTTCGTGCCTTGTCAAAGGTTAGGTACCAGGTAAATGTGCATTTCAGTGTAACACCCTGATTGTAATTTCTTTGTTTGACCTGTGTAAGTTACTTTATTACTGAACTAGAGAAATAGCTCTCTGATCTTTTTACTTTTAAATTTTCCCTTTGTCCACCAGCTTTTCTCTCACCTTTTCAACCCAGCTAATGCTCTAACCAGGAATGAATACATTACTCTGCAGAAATTTGAACAGACGGCTAATTCCTAATCAAAATAGGCACTAATTTCTTTCAGTACAAATTATCATCATTCATTGCAAATTTGCTCTCCTTGCGCTATGCCAACATGTTATACAAATTTCTGCACTTGGAGCCAGCTTCTTATATATATCAAATCAAATAATGTGCAGTTGTTTTTCTTATTATTTCTGCCGCATATTTTCAGGGAAAAAAAATAGCCTCAAAGACTTACTAAATAAAAATTGCTAGTGCTACTGTGGTGATTAAAAAAAAAATGTTTAAACTTTTGTTGGATTCTTATACCAATAACAGATTATTCCATAAAAAGAAAAAAGAAGATTTCGCCTGAAAATGCAGAGAGACTAAATAACATGACACATTGTTTATCTCTTTCTTGCTGAAACAGATCATCCATAGGGAATACAGAGCTTTCAGGAAAAAGATACTACTGAGGTACCAGTGGAGATCTTTATTCCTATACCCAATGGGTATTATTTTACAAGCATTGTGAAGATAGCATTTGATATTAAGAAAAAGACATACCTATCGGCCATCCTGGGAAACTGGGCCTCCCAGTTGTTGTGATTATCTATTCTAAATAGCTTTTATGGTCTTCTAGGTGTCATCACATGTATGCCTATACATATACTATGTCTTCAAACACCTCTTCCCAGATACAATTGTTTTTTGTAGTACCATCTGTTCGAAGGATGAATTTAATTTATAATAATGCCATCAGGCAAATAGCTTTGCAAATTGCAAGTATGGTTAAAATATACACAAAAGATACAAAAGTTAAACAACAATAATGTAGTTTTTTCATTCTTGAAATGTGTGTGTCTGGATATAATTACTTTTTGCTGTTCCTGAGGTGTAGTTCATGTCTGTATGCAAACAAGATTTGGAACATTTTGTTAATTATGGTTTTTATTCCTTTGTTTGTTAGTTTCTCTTGCAAGATACAAATCGCTTGTCCTATATAGTGTTCCTTACATGTAGAAAACCTTGATTATAGTATAAATGAAATAATTGAAAATATAAAATTTGTGAAATCTAATTACCTGCAGCCAAAACATACGCTCCAAACAGTGTAGCTTTGAGGCTGTTTTAGTCATGGGACTTACTTTTTAGGAGGAAGAAGCTGCAAAAAGGGAGGAACCATATATGTTAGAAGTTGAAAAGATCCTGGTCTAAGATTCCTAAAACTGAACTTCTGTCCTCCTTTATTTACACTATGCTAAAAAAATAAAATATTTTTCACTAAAATGTTCATATTAAGCCCTTAATTTGTTTGCTATTTACTCCTGGTTTTGGAAAGCTCTGAAACAAAATATATAATAGGTGTACAGCTACCTGAAAATCTGGGAAATTATCATTGTAAAAGGAGACGATGGTGAGATATTTCCTAAAACCAACCGTAGATGCCAAATCACAAAACAGCAAGGCTGTATTCCACTTGGCAACACGATGGTCTTAAATGCTATAATTAAAAACAAGAGTTACTTTCATTAAATACCGAACCCCCATTGTGACGATTATCCTCATAATGCTTTGCATAATGCTTGTGAATCTATAATGCTTAAAGATACAAGAGGAAACACACTTTAAAGACAGCGAGGGACCATGAACCCTTAAAATTGAGTTTTTCCTTTTGTTGTGTTATTAGGCTTCCATCAAGTGAGGTTGAACAGCTGAAAAGTTCATGTTGCATGTGAATGAGTACATGACACTGATCTATTGTGGTCACTAGTGAAGTTTGCATATCAAACAAGTTCAGTTGCTATGTATGAGCAAATGTGAACAAATTCAGTTGCTATGTATGAGAATTAAGTTTCTCTACATAAGGGCTATAATCAGCTATTAAATCTAACATTGATTCCTGGGCCAAGCACCGAGAGAAGGACTTTGTGTCAGAGTGCTGTATTTTTTTGATGAGGGCATCACTCACAGTGGACAATTGCAACATGGTCTCTGGAGCTGGCTGTAGTCATTCAAGCCACAAGCCCCAGCTGTCTGTTGCTGTTTCTTCTGGACAAGAACTATCTTATCAGGCCATATCAGGCAGGCAAAAGCCCTAAGGGAACTGAATCTGGCCAAGGACATCAAGGACAATAAGAAAAAAATCTATAGCTATGTCAGGGAAAAAGGTAGGACTAGGGAGGCTGTGGGCCCTCTCCGGAAGAAAACAGGAGAACTGGCCACCCAGGATATGGATAAGGCTGAGGTACTGAATGACTTTTTTGCCTCAGTCTTCACTGGCAAGGGCTGTAACTGCACTGCCCAAGTCACAGTAGGTAAAACCAGGGGCTCTGAGAATGGAGAACTGCCCATAGTAGGAGAAGATCAGGTTCGAGACCACCTGAACAACCTGAAAGTGCATAAGTCCATGGGACCTGATGAAATTCATCCACGGGTCCTGAAGGAGCTGGCGGACCAAGTTGCGAAGCCACTTTCCATCATATTTGAGAAATCGTGGCAGTCTGGT
>VXBW01000693.1:886922-919983 GCA_013400375.1 Thinocorus orbignyianus | reverse complement strand
GGATGGAGCACCTCTCCTATGAGGACAGGCTGAGAGAGCTGGGACTGTTCAGTCTGGAGAAGGCTTTGGGGAGACCTGATAGCAGCCTTCCAGTATCTGAAGGGAGCTACAGGAGAGCTGGAGAGGGATTCTTTGTCAGGAAGTCTAGTGACAGGACGAGGGGTAATGGTTTTAAATAGGAAGAGGGGAGATTTAGATTAGATATTAGGAAGAAGTTCTTTCCTGTGAGGGTGGTGAGGCACTGGAACAGGTTGCCCAGGGAAGCTGTGGCTGCCCCATCCCTGGAAGTGTTTAAGGCCAGGCTGGATTGGGCTTTGAGCAACCTGCTCTAGGGAGAGGTGTCCCTGCCCATGGCAGGGGGGTTGGAACTTGATGATCTTTAAGGTCCCTTCCAACTCTAACCATTCTATGATTCTATGATTATGCCAGGTGGTAGGCAAAGACAGAGTCAAAAATGCAGTCCCTCCTATGCTTACATTCTCAGACAAATAAGAGGGATGGCAGAAAATCTCATTGACAACATATTTTGTTGTGTCAGAATGGCAGAAACCGTGGTATAGACAAGATGTTCATTGGCATCAAGACACATGCGAGTCTTTTGGAGGGCATCTGAAGAACGATGAGATGGCTTTGTGATGTTTACAGAGTATTCTTCTAAAGAATAAGGATCCACATGGCAGAAAGCATAAAAATATTTGGTGAACCAAAAGCTACTGTCATAATCCGACTAGAAACCAGATATATTTTCAATCCTAGCAAATAATTGCTAGACAAGGTAGGAATGGACTTGAAAAAAACTCATATTTTGGCACAATAGAGGAGAAGCATGGATAGGCATGGTTATGAATTAACTATCAATCTGATAGTGAACTACTAGCTACACGTTCACCTACAACAAAGGTGAATATTTATTATCTAAGGAGAACAAAAGCTTTTCACAAAGCAATTTTCTTATATTAAAGCCACAGAGAAATTTTGTGGAAGAGAAAATTAGAGATTTATTTTATTTTTCTGATTTGGCAATGCTTTTTTTCGTGTCATTTGGTGGGTTTTTTTTCTGTCTATATTTAAGGCTTCTTTTTGCATCTTTGGGTGGAGAGGCTACATGTTTGTTTTGAGCTGAATTAAAATTCTATGTTAGGTTCATATCCATGCAGTTGTCACATATCCAACATATCAGGCTTCCTTCAATGAGGAACTTCTTAATTCAAGGTCTTGTCATAATGGCTTTAATTCCTTCTTCTTTCGGGATATAAGAATATGGTCAGACATGAGGACTTGAGCCCAGGACACAAGCCAAACAGCTGGGTCCCTCTGGAATATTAGTAGCTTGACTCAGAGAAGCCTTTAGATGCTAAGTGAGTTTACAGTGTGTTTAAACCACACTGCTTTGTGCTGCCAGCCAGTACCTATGCCAGTAAGTCCCCACACTTGGATATCACTAACAATTTCTCTACTTGCCTTCGAGCTTGTGCTACATAAGAGACCCCCATAATCTTATTTACAATGAGTAGTTAGGAAAGAATCAGCAGATAGAGAGCCCTTTAGGAAAGAACAACAGATTCACCAGCATAATGACGTTTAAAGGAGCACTGTTAGAGACTGTCTCATTCAGGTTTTTGTGCTACATCTTACACAGCCCTGAAAAATGAAGGGAGAGAGGTGACCATAACTAGAACTTGTTCAGAAAACAATAAGCAGGAAAGCCAGTCTTAGGATGGTGCAAGAGGAACAATGTCGTGAAACTGAGCAGAAATAATATTTAGGTGATAAAGACATTTCCAGCAGTGAGCTGGAAGTGACCGCTGTAAGAAATGCTGCAATAGTATCCATCACTGTGGCACCCAGTGAGCTGCAGATTTTGTTTCTATGACAAACGCGTGCAGGAGGGAAGCCCCTGAGGCGGGCGATGGAAAGCTGTAACCTGACTCACAGCTGTCGCTTCTGTGACCAGAACTGCCAACGTGCTGTCAGCTCTCATGTCAGATAAGATGAGCTCCCTTCCCCTGGCTCACTCTCCAGTTTCCACTGCTAGTAGGCCTATGGCCAGCCTGTGTTCCAGTAACTTGCAGGATAAATCTTCCCATCGCCCCTACCGTTGCCTTGCACTCTCCAGTCATTTCTTATTTTTAGACATATGTGCTAATATGCGCTGCCTAAGGCATAAACCCTTTGTGTTCTTTTTAACTGTAATCAAAAGGAGCCTGAACCCAGAAGATGCCAAAAGACATCAGTTTCTCTTGTAGGCTGTGTAAGCCGAGTACATTCACTGCCTCCAAAGATACTTATGGCACTTCTAAGATGGGGACCTGAGTACCTATTTATCCAAGTCCAGTGCTCACAAAGTAAAGGGCTGCATTACATTTTTATTGATGGTTAGTACTGTGTTTCAATATGAATTTTCTCCAGCAACAGAAAATTTTGAGACCATAAAGAATGCATGTTGTTCTAGAATCAAGCTTGCTGCAGTTGACTAGTTCAGATGATGTCCACAGAACTGTAGGCAGCCTAAATCAGCCTCATCAACTGAATCAATTGAAAATTAAGAAAACTGTTATAGGGGCTTTTTTCTTTAAAATGACTCTCTGATTTTATTAATATATTAATATTTTCCATACACTCTCTCCCTCTGCTTTGTTTGCTTTTTGCTAGAAAGCAGTAGCAATATTAACCCAGAGTTTTCAATGTTTTGTGGCATACTGATGTTTAATTTCATTTACAGGAAAGTAAGATAGTGTAGTAATTTTCATATGGTAGCGTATATGTTGGTGCATGTTGGCAGTGGGTACAGTCTGTAGAACACAAGTATGAGAGCAGAAGTGTTTATATGTATGTGTGTTTGTATACACATGCATGAAGAAGTCCATAAATACCAGCATGCTTCCTTCATGTGCGGAATATTTTGTGCATTTGAGTGTGTTTGCACAGATGTCCATGTGTATGTCTCATTGTAATATGATAGTAATAACTTTAGAACAGCAGCACTGCAACAGCCTGATAGTAAGATATGATACCGTGTTGGACTATCTATGTTGCAAATGCACAAATGTAGCGTTGAAGCAAGCCAAAATATCTTCAACAAGCAACTTTGCTTTACTTCTCTGAGTACCTAAATAAATGATGAAAAATATTAAATACAATTCATGAAATACATAAGAGAAGTGCCTACAAAGCATGCCACGTCTCAAGGAAATGTTGATGTTTTCAGTACTGTCATCCATCACCATAATTAGTGCCAAAACTCCTTTGAAAATTAGCTGTCTGTGATTAGGCAGGTTTCAGAGTGCAGGTTGTTTCTGTATCTGATTCTGAAATATATTAATATGAATGTTATGCTAATTTGTCTACTTTTGACCTAGAGCTTATCTCAAAGATTTGAGAGGATATTGCCTCATTAACTAACTCACTCGCAAAGTGGAACTATCCTTGCCTTCCCACTTCATTAGATGGAATTTTCACTTTTCTTCTTTTGGGGAAGAGTGAATAAATAAGAGTACTTCAAGATTCATTGCTTATTTCGACCTCAAGTACAGTTGTCTTGTGCATATATAATGGTGTATTAAAATTAGTATCCAGCTCTAATTCTCTCAAGTCTAACTGATAGTGTTTTGATGAGTTTTGGAGTTTCTATTCAGTCTGGGCATTTTAGCGATGAGGTAAGGCAGACAGACGGCAATTTGGTTTTCATAAACTTAGTTGACCTTGCAGGACATGCAAGCATAAAATGTTTATTGTGAAGCTGATTAAATGTTCCTAACAGGCAAAGAGCATGCATAAAGCAAGAGAAAAATGCAGACACCTATATAAATATCCCAGACTCACCAGGAATTCATATTGTTAGATTTCTGGTGGACAAAATAATCCATCTCAAAATGTACAATAAGTCACATTTATTTTTAATATTGTAATTTTGATTTCTGCATTTTCCTTACATTGCAGAGATAACATTTTCCTGCTGCAATCAATCAGATAATTTAGCTGGATCGTTGTAAAGTTCTCCCTCCTAACTGCCCCTAAATGCAGTTTGTGGCATGTTTATTGGAGAGGGATGAAAAGTGGAATTTGTACACATACTCTAATCTAAATGTGGCTAAAACTAGGATATGTTGAGTCCAGTGATTCTTATTTGAACCTTTTTTTTTTTTATTCAAAACCTAAAATAAATACTAGAATAATATAAAATCTTATCCTCATTTTCTCTTTTTAACTCTTCTCTGAGCCTTATGTCTTGATGCAAATTTAATTTAAAAAAATGACACAGAAAGCTCTTTCGGCATTTTAATACTACCATTGAAAATAAGGTGTGCAAACAACCTCTCTAGAAGACTTCCTTATCTTTTCAGCCCCATTTACGTCTGCTGAACTATTGCACAAGCAGACTGATTCCTTTCTTTGACTTCTGGTCTATCCAATATCCTCAGTGATCCTTTAGTCTTTCTCAAGGGAACTCTGGCACTGGGAATGTCACCTAATTTTTATTTACTTTTTGCAACTGAACGTTTTGTCCCTAAACGCCGAATGATTGCTTGTATAATTAGATTAACTCAACAAATAGCCCAAAGAAGATTAAAACGATCCCTTCTGCCTAGCTGAGATATACTGCTTGGCTGAAATATGTCCCTGACCTCTTCTGCGGATCTGTTATATGGAGCCTAATAGCCCTTATAATTGTTATCTTACCTAGTACAACTGCACAGGCTGTACTTCTCCATAAGTTTCAAGAAGTTTGGTGTGCCTTTTTTTCCCCTTTTAGTCTGAGTAAAACACCTTTATGTAATCTCCTGAAGGTAACGTTGCATCTCTTTGCTTCAGTCCCAGAAAATATGGTTTTATTTTTTCCTTCTTACAACAGTGTGGCTAACACAAATAGTTTGGGTAGAAATGACTCAGACTCCTCTGTCTTCCTTCAGTCAGAGGATGCTCTCAAGTTACAGAAATGCCTTACTGCTACCCAGGGAGAGGTGGGACCCTTCTGCTAGCCAACTTGTCCCTCTGTGGAGGGATGGTTCAGGAGCAAACAGCTGTGGAAGAGTTTAAATGCATTTCGATACGTTCATGTATTTGTTCGAACCAGTGGCTTAAATACTGCTATTCCCACTCCTACAATACTCAGATATCCTGGGGATGTTTTGGATCAGAGATATGCCTCATCCCCAGTAGTAACGTAAATTTTCAGTCAATACTTTAAAGATCGTATTTTTTCCTTAAATTACTCATGAATAATTCAATCACTGAGAAATCTGTGTGGGTGCACCTGAGTGAAAGTGTGTTGCCCTGCTTTACCCTAAGGGCGAATGTAGACTTATGTGAAGCTACTGTATAGAAAGAGTAATAATATCTAATTCTGAAGAGCTTGGCCTTTATTCTATGAAGGAGTCTTGGTAGCATAGCAAAGTAAATGGTTGAAGGTCATTGTATGAATGATAAATATCACGCCATATAGATAACAACAGAACCCCCTGATGGAACTGGAGCAGTGCTTATCTATACACACTGCAGTGTTGTTGTTTATATTTGGGATAAAAACGAAATTACTTGTATATCCTCTTGGCTATCCCTTCTTTTGTATGCTCACATATTTCTCATGGCTTTTATGGCACAGAAAAACAATGCTAAGAGATAAGAGTATATAAATCTTATTTGGGCCACTGGAGAGAGAAAGTATTTGCAAGTCTTGTTGTTTTTTTTTTTTTCTTTTGTTACTATGCATTAAGATAATGTAAAGCAGAAATGCAAATACTTTTGCAAATTAATAGTTTAAGAAAAACAACCAATGAACAATCAAAACCAAAACAAAACACAGTAAGTAGGCAATATAAAAGCCAAGGCTTGGCAGCAGTCAGTTAGTGTTTCAGTCTCGGATATTATGGTGGAATCTGCCAGTGCAGCCAGGGGTAATATTTGCTAAGAAGTCAGTCAGATGTCAGCTTCAGCTTCTTGAAATTGCTGTGTGTGCTGCTGAGAATGATGGCACAAATCCGATTCTCTCTTTCATTATTTACAGTTCACAAAAAATCATGCTGTTTTAATGATCTGTCCACTGTATAATATTTGTGTTGTCATACTCTGGAATCCAAAGTTTTGAAAGATATATCAATTAATTAGACGTTAATTTCAGGAGATTGGTGGGGTGGGGTGGCAGAGGTGGTGATTGATAGAGGGCGTCATGAGTGTTTCTCTTAGCAAAGTAACAATGCCTGGTACTTGTTATCTTCCTGTTTCTTCTTGCTGCTTTGCAATATGTTCTAAGGAGCAGACGTTATTTACTACAGAAACTTAAACGTCTTTATTGACAAATAGCAGGAGACAGAGCCTCAGGAGAGTAGCTTCATTAGCATGCAGCTTATACTATTTTTCAAGATATGTTTGAGTCCTTACACTTTTTTTGGAACACTAAAATGTTGATAGTAAATGACAGTGGGAATAAGTGCAGCTGGCAGGATAAAACCAATGGTTTAAAAAGCCTCAATCTGTTTTCTTGGTCTGTTTTCACCATGTGTGATATAGTCTTAAAAGCTATACATTTTAAAAGACGGATGCAGTATTTATAGTAGTGATTTTTACATTTCCTTTTGCCAAAGAAGGGCAAAGAACTTAATTTATATCACACAGTTTACAGTCAAGGTATCACAAAGTCCTTTTCCAAAGATCTGCTACTGGGTGAAGACAGAAGCTGTATGAATGTGACTGCAGTAGTAACTGCTTCATTGTAAATCCTCAGCTTCATTTTTAGAGCCCCATTTTTGTGTAGACTTTTTATACGTGCAAAATGTCAGAGGAGAAAGAGGATGGGAAGAGTGCCAGAAGGGTTCTCCTCCACTTGTGTGGACTGTGTTCAGTGAGGAGCAGAAATGGCTTCCACGTTTTTCCCTGGGGTGAGTCTCAGTGGCTGTGGACAGCAGCAGCACCTCTGTGGTACACTCTGCTTTCCTCATGCAGAATTCATCCACCCCACAGAGTGCTGATGGGGTCATAGCAGAGGCACAGGGCCCACAAGCCATGACTGACTTGGTAATAATGCATTCATGCACCTAATGTGCCATTGGTTTTCCCCCTCACTTTGTATTGAGAACCCCCTGACCACAATCTTCCTTATCGAGGAGAGCTGATGAAGAGGCCTAAGTTACTGTGATGGCCCTTTCTGGCTGTGCAAAATCTAGATGGTATTAAAACCTGCAACATTTCTTTGATTATCTTTGCTTATCTTTTCCATTTTATCTCTTTTTCTAATTTTGGGAGCAGTCAATGAGTTGTGAAAATATATCAGCTCAAGTATATGTTTACAGATACAAAGGTAGGAATGGGTACAGTGACAGATTTCTTACTGATATTTTATCAGTCTAATACATTAAAGTTGGGACACAGTCACACTGACATTATAACAGCAAAACATATTAATATATTTAGCTTAAGATACACTTACTCTTATTGAGCACTATGTCAGTATAATATCATGACAGAGAAAGTGATTGTGTCTTCGATTCTGTTCAATACAGAAGATTCCTGAGCTTCAAAATGTTTTTCTAATTTTGTATAGAATTCAACATTTTGACCATTTGAGAGAAATAAAAAAAAAAAAAGTGTGCTGAAATGGATCTATTTTTATGTGAAGAAAAACAATTTTCTCAATTTTGGATGATGTGAATGCACTTACACTGTCTTTGATAAAGACAAAAATGTAATTACCCCAAACCGTGCTTCCTCAGAACAACAATGAATAATAGTTTTTGTAAAAAAGATAATATAACTTTGTGACTGGTTTCAAACTAATATTTTTCCCATTTATCTGTCAATGGCTAAATATGCTCCCCTACTTGCTGATCTGCTTTAATTCAACTTACTAATTTTCCAACAATTTAGACTTCTTGGGTTCTTGCTTGATAGTCTCTGACTTAAGAAACAAACTAAAAACAAGTAATCAAGCTGTTTACTGCAGAGTGTCACTTTCTGTATATGTATAAATTTATGTCAGGTAGACCCAAATGCTGTTTTTTTAAATATTTACGTTCTCATGGGGCAGGTAGTTAAATAGTAGCATTTTGCTTTACATCAGAAACCAAACTCATATAATATAAATGTGTTTATTTAGATGTTACCGTCCTCCTCTGTTACTGATTTGTGCTACAAATACGTCTGCTAATAATGCATTTGTTTACAGCATTTTTCTGTTCATCTTTAACCTATTAGTGGCTTTTGAGAATTTGTGGCATGTGGACAGTTAATCCAGAGGTCTCATGGCCACAGCTGGAACACTGGACTGTTTCTGTAGCCCGGGGATGATTTCCAGACATTTCATTTCTTTCTCATATGTTGAAGTGGAAAAAATCTTTCTTTGTAGCCAGCCATGAGAATATCTTTGACATCAACTACCTTCTGAGAACAGAAGGACAAAATAATATGGATAATGATGAATGCCAAGCATTGTTCAAGGACTGGCACCCTGCCTCGTCAACACATCTGCCAAGACTGGACTTCTTAATATTAAGAGAAAAGAGTCTATTTATAGAGTACAGAGATCTCAAGGTTTCCATGAGCAAATCTTGCCATTCTGAGATGAATGAACATGAATAGAGAGCACCGCAAACACAGAACTGTTTTACACATGTTCCATCCTAGATGTTTCTTGGGAATGGCATCTGATGTAGCTACTCAAATCAACATAAATGGGAGAAGACCCTTTGTGTACAGACATAACATTTTACCCTGTCCTTAGGGTACGAATTCTACATCTTTTCTTTCACTTTTTGACTAAAAGGAATTCCAAATCTCTCTGCATTCATTCGTCAGTGCAGCCCAGGTGACTCTGCTATCTCAAACTCTGTCTTTTTGAGATGGAAATCTATAGTTTATTAATCTCAGTTTAAATTGAATTCACTCATGATCACTCCATTCAAGGTTATTTTCTGCAATCAGCTCTTCTTTTCTGTCCTTGCCACCTACCAAAACCTCATCTAAAAATAGCATAAAATCATCTCTTGCTGACTCAGTAGGTATTTGGTGAATAAATCTGTCTACTATTATATCCTGAAATAGCTGTGTTCTGCAATTGTACTTAGCATCAATTATTCAATCTGTATTAGTTACCCTATTTCTTTTGCTTTTACATTTTACATTCCAGTGAACATAACCTTTGCTATTTGTGTCATAATTAAGCTTCTTAGGATTAAATTTTGCATTTTTCTTGAAAATTAGGTGTTAAAACCAAGGTTTGATTGCTGATGCTTATTGGTGATTGTAAAATCTGGGTAGTTTTATTCTTTCCTCCCTGCAACAACTTCAGAGACCCAGAACTTCCTCTCCAGGAGTCCACAGTCTTTGCTGTATTGTCCAGAAACTATAACCATGAAATAGGTATCCTAAACACGCAGAGGCAGACAAGCACAGTAGAAAAACAGTGTTTACTGACCTTAACCAATTAAAACTAAAATCCTACAAAGCTTGATTATAGTTCTTTTCCTTTAGTATTTGCTTTTCCATTTTATACTGGTATTTCATTTTGCTGCTTCATTTACACCATATATTTAGTTCACAAACAGCTCAGATGTTTTTCACTGTCCGTATCAATTCCTGTCTTCCAGCTCACTGATACTCTTTTACTCATTGCTGAATGCTTATTTACTTGTTATTTCTCTTTTTTATACTAAAACCAGATGAAAACTTTCCCAACTTTTTTCTAACCTTCTATCACTATTACTTTTTTCTTTTTACCATTTAAACCATATTAAATGTTATTTAGTTGGATAATTCATTTTTTATTTGTTGTTCGGCATTTGTGCAAAGGTGCATTTGTTGGCATTTCAGATGAAGACCCGGACTCTCAGGATATGCATTCTTTTAATAAGCAGCCTCGATGAATATACTGTAAGCACATGCTAGAAATAAATCACTTAAATGAATTTAGAACTCAGTCCTATTATGAGTATTTATTTTCCTTCAGGCACCTTCCTTTTATTTTTTCAGACAGAGGAGCTTTACAATCACTTTGTCACTCAGAATATATAGTGTTAAGTTACTGCATTTTCTTCCTAAACAGTTAAGGCTAGAACTCTGTTTCATGTTTGGAATTAAGAACATTTTCATGAAGATTTTTTCCTTTATATTCAGTCCTGGACAGCAAAGAAGCAAACTAGGTGGCACATACCTTCTGCAATGTAAGACCTCAGAGAGGAATGTACAGCTAATCAGTACAAAGAAACATAATTTTAAATTCAAATGGACATGCTTTGATGTGTAATTTCTCCACAAATTCCTTCTAGTTTAGGTTTTTTTTTTTTTCTTCCTCTTCTTGTTTTTTATATTTACACTGAAGACCAACCTCAAATGCAATACTGAAGGCTGTTTAGACCTATTAGCTCAGTTCATGCTGGCACATTCTGTTGTGCACATAACAAGTAGAATTAGTTATCTGGGAAATCTTGTTTCTTCACTGTTTTGTTTTGGTTTTTTTATGAAGGAGTAAAACTATGAAAAAACTCATGGATCATCTATTTTTAAGACTGTATTGAAAAGTATGTGGCAAAAGATATGTTTTGCCTATGGCCTCAAACACTGGGGAAAAAAAAAAAAGGTTCATCCTAAAAATGCATATTATTTTTAGAAACAATGTGTTTGGGATTCTCATTATATGACTGCTACCTACTAGGCATGTCTGTTCCAATATGAGGATTACAAAGACATTTTAAAAACATATGAATGTAAATTTGTGGTATTTATTCATATTTATGTTATTTTGTTTATTGTGTCATAATTTCTAAATCTTTAATTTAGAAATACTAGCTGGAGGTAGTCAGAGGTATGAATGTATTCATACTGTAGATTTCAGAAAATGGACTGTGGAAGTATGAGGAAAAATAAGTGAAAACTAATAACAGAGTAGAGTCCACGTGATTTTGTTATGTGATTTTTACCTTTTCCATTAGTTTAGACAGTTTTCTAGACTGAACATTCTTAGAGCAGTAGTAGCCCAAGGCAGTTGGTTCAAGATGAGACATTGTAAAATCTGGAAGATATAAAGAGGAAAATGACTGAGGAATTTGAATCACAAAGATTTTTGGTAGTTGTAGCTGAATTTGTTCGAAGTAATGTAGTCAGATGTAATATGTGAGTGCTGTGTCCAGACAGAACATTCAAACAACAAGGCTGAATATTTACTTTGTGTTCTGTGTTAAGGATAAATGAGTTCCCTGCTGTCAGCTTGTCTTGTGTTGTTGTGAAATCAGTTCAGCGCCCAGTATTCCCAACATGCCTAGATAGAGAAGAATTTTCAAACACAGGCAGTTTGTTCTCTATTTTCTGTTTCTATTTATTAGCTTATTAATCTGGAACAGGAGATAATGTAAAAGAGGTATAAACGAGGATCATGGCATGAAGTTCCTAAATATTTGAACACAAAACATATTTATACCTATGCAAAAACACTCTTCTCTTCCTATTAAATGTAGAAATCTGTCAGTCTGTCTATTCAACCACACATACACACATGTAAAGGCCTGCAGATCCATTATGCCATTTATATAAGCACACAGTATCTATAAATTATTAATATCAATTAATAATTAATAATCGATTAATACATTATTGTTATGAATATGTAGACATGTACATATGAATGCATGATCTATGTATACCCATTTTATGAGTAATAATCCATAAAATGGTTTTGCAATATTCCAAGGCTAATTTTGAAAATTCGTTAATGTGATACTACTGTAAAAATCCCACAGTAATTAGGAGCTGAAAATTATAGAAAAGTAATAAGACACAGCCTAATAAAAATGGCCATCAACCATAAACAGACCTTTGTCCTGGAGCACCTGGGTAAATGTTGTGTATGTGTATATATTTACTGTAGTATGCACAGTTCATGTGACTTCATTCTACAATGTTCATATGTCGGTAAATATATTTAAAAAATTTAACTATGTAGAGTCTTTTCACTGTTTACTGACATATGCTGAACTTTGCCATAGCTTTTCATTTTGAGGGTTAATGCCGTCCTTCTAATCCTGGGAAAGCAGACCCAGGATCTTCCATCAACTAACATGGATGAAAATGATAAAAAGATCCACATACATATAAATTGATTTTCAAAATTATTATTCCATAAACCTATTGGCTTCCTTCACCTTAGATTCCGGAGTATCTTTCCAAAACAGTTTCATAAATCTATGCGTTCTTACGAAGACTGACATGCCAGCTCAACTACCTTATCAGACACCATAAGATCTACACTGGAAGTGTGAATGCCCCACTGAAAAGGAAAACCTAGCAGATTGGTAGAATTCAGAAATAAATCATAAAGACACAGAAAGCTGAGTTTCTTAAGTTGTAATACTCAAAACACTACTTGTTTGCAGATTTAAAGGCATATGACCGAGCTGTCAGACTAACATGGAGGAGAGATAATGAACCAGGAATGGTGCTGTCTGATGTATTCAAGTATCTGAGCAATCCAGTGCTTCCAGGTGACCAAAGCCTCTAAACAAAACAAGTTGCTTTTTTTCTTTTGTTTTGGACTTAACTAAGAAAGTATGACTTCTCTTACAGTTGTACTGAACAGAATAAAAAAACGAACAGTACATCTTTCTGTTTCAAAGCTTCAAAATATGCTTATGAGATGAAACTTGCTTACAGTATTAATCTAAACATATGAATCACAGAATGGTAGGGGTTGGAAGGGGTTGGATTCAGAGATCATCTTGTCCAACCCACTCCCCCACCCCCCCACCAAGGCAAGTTCACTTAGAGCAGGCTGGGCAGGAATGCTTCCAGGTGGGTTTCAAATATCTCTGGAGGAACAGCCTTTCTGGGAAGCCTGTCCCAGTGCTCTGTCATCCTCAAAGTAAAGAAGTTTTTCTTCTTGTTGAGATGGAATTTTCTGTGTTCCAGCTCATGTCTACTGCCCCTTGTCCTGTCACCAGGCATCACTGAGAAGAGTTTGACCCCATCCATATTTAACATGGATGTGAAGTTATGTCTTCTACACACTGCTTGAAATAGGTTGATTTGGCCTCATTTCTTAAAATATAATTAGTGTGGGTGGATGAGGATGTGTGTAGAATAAGAAGAAAATATATGATCATGTGGTTGCATTAGGGCAGCCAATGTACAGATTGTTGCTTTCAAATCTTTTTAGCTAGCCTTATGGAAAAGAGGCAATGCTTGTTCCAAGCTCTTGAATAATTCTGTACAGACTGTTTCAGTGGTTCACTTTACGTTATTTTGAAAATTACACTAAATTATGAGTGTTTATATATGTGTTTTATTTCTACGTTATTTTTTGCCCCACTTGCTTGCAATTGTAGGGTGGTATGTGTACAGTTTTCACGTGTGATTTTTACAAGGCACTACTGGTCTATGGACCATAGACAGAAGAATACCACTTGAGATTATTTGAGTTTATAGTTAAAATAGTGCCAAAACCAGTGACTTCCCCCTCCATCGCCTTATACTACATGTTGGTCCAGCTTTCAAAAAGGTTTCTCATACTATTATATGTTTATTCAAGTTCCTTGGTAATTTTATAATTTTAAACATTCTCCGTTTTTTTACTATTCATTTGAAATTATAATGTGTTCTTACATGCCATCTCATATAGCTGGTTATACTTGCAGTAAGTTTGCAGTAAGAGTTTTCCATTGTCTGTTTTGTTTCAAAGATCGTTTATCTCAGATGTAGGACCTTGTAAATTCACTACTTTAATGACTAGCAGGTACATGTATAGAAAAATGTCCTTTTATAGAAAAAAAAAAGAGTACAGAAATATAAATTAACGGAATATCATATTATGAGTGAAAAAATATTCAACAAGATCTAAATGGAATACATTGACACCTCATAGGAATGCATGACACACCTTTTACTGATTCCCTCTAATTTTTTCATTAGTTCCAGAAGCATAAGTGACTACTCATGTTAAAAAGTACAGTTTGAGAAAGCTGCATTGAAGGAAAGGACATATACATGTAATTTAGTCCTTAGCTATAAAAGCAAAATTCTATGTCAAACTAGTCCTATTTGGTCAATGTCATACATCACTGATTTATTTCTGCTAGTGATCTTCACCATGAGAATGCACAAGTGCCTGACCTATTTACTGCTTAAACTGTAGACCTGAAAAGTTTCAACACTGTCACTGAAATGTCTGTAGGAGGCTGTTCACCAGTGATCACTTTCAAGTGCCCATGTTCAGTCCAGCTGACCTTTGTGTGACTTTTGCTCATAATGCTTTGTTTAGCAAAATAATTTTATCTGCCCCTCTGGAGGCTGTTTCAATGTGTTCTGCTGTTTTGTGGCTCATCCTCGTTTGCAAGTATGCTCAAGACACGGTGTAGGTTCAAGGACTGTTCATTCATTAACCTCTGTTTAGAGGTTTGGGAGATAAATTAATACGGATTCTTCTAGAACTGACTGCAGATTTCTGCTGATGCTTTTGTATACAATAATCCTGAGGCTAAATGCAGAAAAGGAAAATGTTTACTATATTGTAACGTGAAAAAAGCAAAAACCAAGCCAAACCAAACAAAATAATGAAACCAAAACCCCCCCAACTTTCGAGGTCTTTCTAAAAAAGTTCAAAAGTTCAATTTCCTATAGATTTCAAGGGTGGGAATTCAGCATCTCCATATGCTGTTTTAATAATACACAGTTCTTACAATAGTGAAGAGGCAGAAAAAGAGTATTGCTTTGTCTTTTAGAATTTTCACTTACCAGTAACATTTTGCAGTTTTGACACTTTCACAATACAATGTTTCTTCAGTTCTTAGCACTTAATCCCTCTAATGTGTTCAGCTATTCCTGATTTTGTATAAGCACAACATAAATCTCTCATACGTCAGTATATTTATACAGGGAACAAACGATACTACTTTAACCACCGTAAAAGGTAGAGACATCACAAAGCACGGTAGTTGAAGGTGTATGTTCTTTCAACGTATACTTTGTTGGATCTTCATTAAATGCAATAACTATTTAAAGGAAAAGAGTAGAACTTTTTACAAGACTTTTAACAAAATCCTCAGAAGACATGAAACAACAAATGATGAAGTTGAAATCCAGTAAGTGAGCTTCTGGCTTATGTGTAAGATCTTGTAAGATGAAAGACTGAGTATATTAAATAAGAACTACGCTAGTCAGGAACATAAAATACCAGAAGGAGTCTTGGATATCCAACAGTTTGAAGTATGAACCATAAATCTTTAAATCTTTATGCCCACATCACATGATGGACAATCTTCAGGGCCAGAGCTCGTTCTCATTCTCCATCTGTTCCTGTGGAATGGGTTTACTAGCGGTTTTGTGAAACTCACAGCTGTTTCTTAAGTACCTTTTTTCACACTGAAGTGGCCATTCCACCCTCAGTATGCACACTTGTGCTCCCTCTCCACTGATTGTCCCAGCCTCCCACCTCTGCCCTGCCGCTTTCAGGTAAGTATTTTGCCCATTTGTAGAGAAGGCTGGTGGAGTGTGTCAGGAAACAGTGGAAGCCAAATCTCTGTTTTTGTTTTTGTTTGGTTTTTTTTGTTGTTTTGTGTTTTGGTTTTTTGTTTTGTTTTGTTTTGGTTTTGTTTTTTTTTTCCCCCCAATTTTAAAGGGCATGTTTCAGCTGCTACCATCACTGGTACTGTAGAGATAGCTTTTCATCTTTTGCTGTTAGTTCAAAACTGAGCCATAAATAGTTCTACAAACGTGCCTCATTCACCTTCTGGGACCAGTCAAGAACAGGGAAGTGGAGGAAGACAGTGAGGGGAAGGAGGGATTAAGGGGAGGGAGAAAGCAGAATTTTGTATAGGAGAGGAGATACATTGCTCTTATGTTCCTCAAACTGTGGTGGCTCAAAACTAAGGTGTAGTTTACTGGTGGTTTTGTAGCAAAATTAATATGAATAGGAAACCAGTCAACAGAATAGAGGAAATCATCAGCTTGAGGAGCTGCTGGCTGGCATTGTTGCAGTGGTCCTCCAGTGGAAGATGGTGCACATCTGCAGGGTGGCCTTGTAAAGCCATGGTAGACTCATCATGCTGAATTTCAGATGGTTTACTGCCATTTGCCAGTGAAAACTTACACAGTCTTGATTTAGTGCGTACTGTACTCCAGCTGCTGAGGATGTATGGTGTCAGTCTGTAAGAGGTATTTGGACAATGCCCTTAATAACTTGCTTTATATTTTGGTTGGCCCTAAAGCAGTCAGTGATTTGGACTAGGTGATCATTGTAGGACCCTTCTGACTGAAAATATTCCATTCCAAGATTTGGAGAAGGAAATGATGACATTTCATAGAATCATAGAATGGTTAGAGTTGGAAGGGACCTTAAAGATCATTGAGTTCCAACCCCTCTGCCATGGGCAGGGACACCTCCCACCAGACCAGGTTGCTCAAAGGTCCATCTAGCCTGGCCTTGAACACTTCCAAGGATGGCGGATTTGAGCCACCTCAGTGTACCAGGTACTTGTGAGGCCACTAAGTGAGGGTGTCATTGATCAAAAATGTACCCATTGCTGATTTTGCCAAGTTTGTAGAGCAGTGAAGGGCATGCTTGTCCACCACGACCAAATCCAATTGCTGTGGAAAAGCTGTGGTCTGCTGTCAAAGGTTTACATGACCTTTGAGCACAGCTTTCCCCTGTGAAGACAACAGCAGGGCCAGCAATAGTGAGGGACACAGAGCGGCACAGAGATGGTGATGACGGGGTAAGTGGCCACTCCAGGCTACTGCAGGGAAAGTGCTGGTAAAGTCTGTCCATGATGGGGATGCAAGAGAGGCATGAGTTTTGAAAGGGCAGATCTTTGGGACACATCTGGTGACACAAAGTGCTTCTGCTGATCTTCCTGACTGGAGATCACCCTATACTGCCTGGCCCAGGAACTGAAGGGTGCTTTCCAGGGACCTGTAATGAGATGAGTGGGTGCAACCTAATGCTTCAGTGAACACTCTGGCTCTGCCCTGGGGTTGGAGTGGAGAATTAGGCTTAATGTTTAGGGAACGTTAAAGCATTCTAAAGTAAATGAAAGGATGGATTATAAATTTGATGTCACTCATTCTACTGGAATAAGTTTCTGTATTTTGTTTTCTTGCATCTGAAGATGGAAGCCTTGAGAGTAAAAATTTTGTCTTTACAAATATACTGAGTTTAATAGTTGCAATAATAATGCTTTTTCCTGAAAGATCTGAAATACATAGATGCATTTAACTTCCTAGAAAATAATTGCAGATTTAAATTATGTAATAAACATCCTTTTTATTTAGTTCATGCTGTATTTTTCCTTGACTTTGGAAATATAAAGAGCTACACAGAGGAAAGGATTTGTAGAAAATGCGGTTTGGTTCTGAAAACTTGAGAAATAGCAAATGACCTATTATTGAATCAAGTTCTCCTGTCCTGAAAAATAGAAATCTCTTCAAAACTGTTTACTAGCAGAAAAAATGTGTTGGCTTTCTGCAGAGTATTTAACTTTCTTTTAGAAGAGCAGGTTTTGGCTGTGTTTAATACTTTAGCTTTCTTTGAAGAAGGGTGGAACATTTTATTAAAAGTTTGCCATCTCTTACCCTTCTGCTTGCAATAAAGTTTCACTAATGAGCGGCAATGTTTCCCACCCAGATCTACTAATGAGTCTTTCCTGGAAATCTTGGATGTGAACATGATCATATAGTGACCGAAAATAACTCCTTCAGAAACATATCTCAGAAAGTGCTACTTATATCAAGACTATCCCCAATGGCAAAGTAAATGTCTGTGTTTCATCTTAAAGCTAGCAATATATTTGATTACTGGACGTGGTAAAATTGAGACTGAATGAGATTAAGTGAATGGCTAATGTCAACATTAAAAGAAAGTATGGTTTCATGAACTGAAGACACTGCTCAGAAGCCACTGAAGTTTCTGTAGCATAACATTGGCTGTGAAAAAAAGAAAACAGGAAAGAAGGATAGTTTGGATTTCATTTTTCAGTTTATAGTCCTGGGCTAGATTAATTTTCTAATGCTCTTATTTTCAGTGCGAGAGTATCTATTCCTAATTTTAAAAAATAATATCACCTTTCCTTTGTCTCCCACAAATCTTTGGACCTAATTGCAACCTAGGCAATTTAAACAAACAAGATCTGGCTACTTTAATTTTCCTTTATGGTCCTATAAGCTGTATATGTATATGCATTGAATGAGTCAAAAGCTTTGGAAATAAATATGTTTTAATGAATTGAGATTTAATTTATTATCTTTTTTAAAATGTCCTATTACTCAATGAGATAGTGCAGTTTTTTAAGTGACTCTCTCTCTCTTTTTTTATTTTCTTTAAAAAAAAAAAGCAGATTGTTTCCTGTGTTAAATATGTTCTTAACCGGTTGCTATGACAATCCTCTTCCATTTTCTGCCTCCCTTGTAGGCTTATCTCTTTTTGATTCTATAGAGGGAGTTGGACAAGGTAAAAGTAAGAAGTTTCTCCATTTTTTTTTTTTAGTCTTCTCCAAAGACACAAGCAATAATTTTTCACTTAAGAGAAACCAAATGTTCTTGTTGTCATGAATTTAACTTCTAATGACTATGAGATCTAATTCTTTAAGAACTTACTGGACAAAATACCACATGTACAAAGCCTACAGTGTCTATGCAGGATAGTTTAAGCAGCTATTTTACACAGCTGCCCAGCAGGAGTTTCAGTGGTGTAATTACGCAGAGAATCTTACAGAAATCTATTTTTTGAAAGTGCTTCACAAAAAGAATGATGTAGCTGGAAGGAAGAATAAGCCTGGTTTTACTCTTTGTTAAGCCAGATTTATACTTGTTTCTTGTTCTCAAATGTTGAAAGTGCCAATACTACAAAATTTGAAGTAAAGTTGAAATTTGATTTCTCTGAAAGTTCTTGAAACAATTTATCTAAAAAATTTTGTCAATAAAATTCCTTTAGCAGGTTTAGGGATCATCTTCTTAAGTCTTGGAAGGATGTTGTTCTGGTCTTTTTGTCTGGAAAGGCCTGATTGCTTGAGGCCTTTAAGAGATGGGATGAAAGAAGAAGAGATTTAGTCTGTTCTTTCTTCTGTAAGTAGGGAAGGCATGCCATTAGACTCAAATTTTGAAGAAAAAAAATTTTTTTTAAAATTCCCTCATCCTTTCTGATTATCAGTCTCAGCTGTTCGTTTGTATCATTCTTCTCCTTTTCTTATGTTTCATGTGGTCTTTTAAACTCACAATAGGCTGCCCATTCTTTGTTCTGAAATACTACTTCACTGCTATTCTTTGTGATCTTAACCTAATCTTCCTTAACATCTCCACCTTCAGATCCAACTTCTTCATGCAGAAAGCTGAGCAATATTGAAAAGGAAGTGAAAAAAAATAACCATTAAACAAGTAATACAAATGGATTGGAAAGTATGCCTAGTAAACTAAAATTTTCTTATACTTAAATTAATCTTAAATGCTAACCTTGAGCTCTGTAGCTCCTGACTAGTTTTCTAGCTTTTCTCAAGAATGATTATTTTCTTGAACTCATTTATGTAATGTGCCTGGGAAAGTTTTAGGACAAGAGCATAAGACCAGTTATACTGGATAATACCGAAGATTCAATCAGGTAGCACCTGACAGTAGCCATTAGCAGAGGTGGATTGAAGAGTATAATAACATCACTACATAAAAAATTTCCTCTCAAAGTGCAAAATTTTTGGCTCAAGAACTTCCTGTGCCAGCAGTTATTCCTTTTCATGTAAGGTGTGACTTAACCCCAATAGGGGGCATCTAAATTTTCAGCATTGACATAAGTCTTCTTCAGGAAGTTCCACAGCTCAACAGTAAGAAGGTCCCTTGCTTTGTGTTTTGTACTCAACATCTGCTGTCCTGTTTCTTATATAGGAAAATGAAACAATTCCTTCATGATTCTATTTATGCCACTCATCATTTTATTGATCTTTATTGCAACTCTGGTTGTTTTTAACTTTTCAAGCTCAGGAGTTCTAATTGATGAAATCAATTCATGCTTTTCACATCCTTGTTGACCCTACCTAACCTTTATCATTTCCATGTTACTCTTTCCAAGCTGCAGGTCAAACCTGTCCACAATTTGAAGTTGTGGGTATAATAAAGATTTGTACGGGGGTGTGGCAGCTTTACCCTCTTTCTATTTGGTTTTTTTCACCCACCACCAAGCATTCAGTTTACAACTACTATCCCTCCAAAATCTCATTCCCGAATAGGAATTGTCATTCTAAAGTTGATCACTTCATATATTAACCTATGGTTATTTTTGTGCAACACCAACAATTTACACCCACTTATTTTTAATTTCAACTGCCATTGGCATTAGCTACTGTCTCTTTTGACAGGTCCTTTAACAGTGGTTCACTCAGCTGTAATCTATACCACCATTCTTAAAAACTTGTTATTGTCAGCAAATTTTGCCATGCCCTTTTCCAGATCACTTATGAATATGCTGAAAAGCAAAAGGACTTTTCCTCTGTTATGAAGACTTCCTATTTACAAACACCTTTTCCCCTCTTTTCTTTTAACGAGTTATGTATCTATGGGAAGCTTTTTTTCTCTTATTCCACGACTGTATATTTTCCTAAAGTCTGTGGTGAGAGCTTTTCTGAAATTCATGGAGATTAGCACTAATGAGACCTCTTTTATCCATATGCCTTTGACTCCTTTATAAAAATTCTAGCAATATGTGAATCCAGAGTTAGCCTTTAAAGGGTTTGCTGATATTTCTTTCCCTGTTTGTGTCTCAGTCCATCACTTCCTTGATAATGCCTCTACTAATTTTCCTAGTAGATTTATCAATTTGCAGTCCCATGGATGTTATATTCCCAGAACCTCTAAAATATTGATTAGATATTTGGCCATGTCCCAGTCATCACATGCAAAAGCAAAGACGTTATACACCACAATTAGTAGGAAAAGTATTTTATTCCTGAATTATGTTAAAGTGCTGGATGAATATCTTATGAACCTTATAATTTGTTGCCATTCATTTTTAATCTCTTCAGTCCATAACCTTTTCAATCTGCACTTTGATTTGATTCAGATCCTCTGCTGAGAAAGGCTAAAGTGAGATCCAATTTCCAAAATAAAAAAATACTAAATAATTTAGTTTTTCTGTTCTCATCTTACATTTTACCATTTCTGGCCCCCAGATGCTCTTGACAGATCACTTGCTTTGATACATTTCAAAAAAGAGTATTTTGGTTTTGTGATGATATGGAAGTACCAATGATCTAGTCACTCTTGAAGCAATGTATGTTTAATACCTCTGTCTCAATTCTTTCTTATAAGGAGTCTTTTAATAACTGTTTTGTTTGCCTGACAAAAAAGGAAGATAAGGCTTGGAGATATTTGGGAGACAATACACATTAATGAAACAGAAATGTTTCTGCCTGTTGCTATTGCACCACTAGTTAATCTATATGTGGATGAGTTTGGAGTGTGAGCAATGGTGCAGGTCTTTCTCAAATATGTTGGAGAAGTTTGCATCACAGATATTTCATTTTGTGTTCAAATTCTTCTTCACATATTGCTATTCAGACTGGGCATTTTTTCCCAGACATTTGATAAATCCAAAGGAAACTTTGATTCCCTCCTGTCAGCAGTTTATTTTCAGGATAATCTGGAACATCTTTTGAACTAAAAACCATGCAAGTCCTAAAACAGGACTTAATCAAAACCTGTAGAGACCCTTTGCACATTGCAATTTACTCTTCTAAGTGGCTACTCTCCTACCTTCCCAGGTTGGATGAGACCCATGAGGTAGCTACTGTGTGGTAGTAGAACAAGATAACCAATGAGCCAAGTCACAAGTCATCTTGCCATGCTGGAAACTATATCACAGAACCACAGAATCATGGAATGGCTTGGGTTGGAAGGACTCTCTAAAGATCATCTAGTCCAAACCCCATGTACAAATCTCTTGACAGGTCTGGCACAGGAACAGAAGATTTAAGTTTATTATTGACATTGTACTATATAGATAAGCAAAGTACACCGTATTTTCTGAATACAGTTTCTTGCTTGACTCATAGAACTGTCCTGTTTTTCTCCATTTCAAAGAAAGGCCAGGTTTTCTCACAACCGCTTTCTGTAATTCAACTGTTTTATTTTTCCTTTGCTGCAGTTAAATTACTTAAATTGACACCTTTCAGAATCTATTTCTCCTATTTAAGAGTCCTCTGTGGTAGTTCTTTGTTTCTTGTGTGAGCATTATCCCAGATTTACTGTAGACATTGTAACAAAGAGTAGGCAGCTGTAGCTGTGCTTTTCTAATGTCAAACAATCCCTGTCAGCATGCCTGTTCTTCCTGTATAGATTATTTTTGTTTGTGTTTGGTTTTCTGCTCATAGTGGAGCTACAAGGGATAGAACACTGGCCTACCTGCAATGTCTAAATCTTTACGTAGTTGAGTTTCTCAGCGTGCTGTAGAAAACCAAAACATGTAAATCCCATATTGGATGGCTAGCACAAATAAGGCTGGTTTCCACAGTGCAGTTTTGAGCAATTCTAAGTATTCCTGTCATGTTGCATTTTACATAACATTGCCATTATACGTGGAATACATTTAGACATCTCAGAGGTGAACATAATGGATGTCATGATGAGGAATTAGAAATTGTTAGGAATGCTTGCTGGCCCTAGTGAGATCAGAAATACAAAGAATCAACTAATAGCTCCGCCAGTCAGCCTATCACACAGATCTCGGTAAGGGAGACAAAGCGTTTTTGTCAAAGTAACAATCACATCTTCTTCAGGTTGACCGACCTGATAAAAACGCTGTTTACACATCTCTTCTTAAATGAATATTTCTTCTTGCATGTTTGTTTTTTCATTCCTTTTCTAACTGCATTAAAAAAATTAAGATAAAATAAAATTTTCTTCTAAAGCAGTTTCCCCAGCCTGCACCTGGCTCCTGCAGTGATGGTGGGTTTATGCCTTTGCTCAGATTCATGCTTCTCCCGAGATCTGAAGTTAAGTGGGAAGAATGGGTAGGACTCTGCTTTTCTAAAATTTGCTTTGCTAAATTTGGAGTTCTCATGATTTGTGAATCACAGCTCTTTAAATAGCTGGAAATTATGCTTGCAGGAGAGGCAGCAGCTCTCACTCCTGCTGTGCTTGCAGGCAAGTGGGATCACAGAACTGGGAGCTAACTTCCCGCAGAGCCAAGTCAGCAGCCAGAAGGCAGCAGGAGCTGGTTTTTCTGGGGAAAATGGGATCCTTGCCGCTGCAGAAGGCAGGACATTTATCTGAGTGTTGAGTTCATCACGAGCTGAAAAATAGAAGCATCCACTTTTCACAGATAAGAGATTCTGCTGTGCAGCAGGATGGTGACAGCTGACTCTCCAGAGAGGCTCTCCCAAACTGCCTGTAAGAGTGCAATGACCCCAGAATTCCCAAATAAGCAATGGCACTCTGATGTCAAGCACCTAATCCAAATTACATAAAAGATATCACATTCCTGCTCACCACTGAGCCTGCCCACATAGTGGCTTTCTAGACATGATGTGTGGTTTTTTGCTTAAAAACCGTAGCAAGATAATGATAAACTATGCAACAAAATTGAGTGATATGAGAGATTTACATTTCCAAAGTAATCTGTAATTTTTTTTATATACACAGGAACATCCTCAAAGCACTCAAGACAGATTTTTAAAGAAGTTAGGTCTTTATGTGGATATTCAAGTGACTGTGCTCTCTGCTCTCTCTTCCTTTAGCCATGCACCCGCGTTTCCACAACTGAAGTGAATCTGGAAGTAATACCCAGAAGCCTACTGACTCCTATGTTACTAGCTCTCTCTGCTCTGATTAAGGTACAGGGTCCTTCCAATTTGTGGTTCCTCAGCAGGGTGTGATAGGTCTGCAAGTCTTTCCATGATATTGAAAGCTGTGAGTACGAGAAGCTAGGCTGTGAAGTGGAGATCTTCAATCTTCACAGATCTATGAATCTTCACAGGATGGATGTTCTATATTCTTTATGTAACCTGGTACACTGAAGTGAATGGAACCTGAAACGGTGCCTTTATGAATCATACCAAGACACTGGTTCCTCCCTCTACTAGCACATGTTGTGCTATGATGGTGCAATGGTGGGGTTGGCTGCTTTCCGATGCTGCAGAAATTCTGTCCAGTGACTTTTGCATCACGGGTGAGTAAAACTTGTGCCATAGTATATAATTTGGAATTAAGCAGGAAGGTAAATTTACCTTTAAGCTGGAAAAAAAAAAATCTTACTGCCTTGAGTATGCAGCTTTTTTGAAAGGGATTAAAAAATAAAAGTAGGTCAGTATGCTTTGTAAATAATGGTGCAGTTCCTCTATAGAACCATTCATAGAGGTTTTTTAGGTACTTTATCAACTTCTCTACATTGTATGTAAATTATCATCATTATCACTTAAAAGAATTAATAAGCAGTTGTGGTAATCAATAAGAAAACTCAATTTAATTCCCATTCTTTGGCAAATGCTCATTTGTGGGTATAGGAAGGGGAAATGCTTATTTTAATCTTGGTTGTTGGCTTTCAGATAATCACCCTGGTAACATTTGAAGGTGACTTGAAAATTTTATATAATATTAGATGTGGATTTTGCATATGCTTTTGGTGGTTACTCGCATGTATCTATATTAAAGCATCAACAGCCGTTCTTCAGTCTTTCACTGAAACCTTTTTCCTGCTCTTTACTGCAGGTAAGAAAGATTGACCTAAATAATTCCTTCATAGGAGACTGCAGAATGTGGGACATGCAGCGCCCATTGCAGGATTTCTTGGGTATTCAGAACTGATTCAAATAAGCTATTAAGCTTCCAAATATGAAAATAATTGGAGACACTTTCAGCCCAAATAACATGATCAAATATGTTGCCAAAACCATCATAATAACAAATACTTTTTCTATGAATGATGTTTTACTGTAAAATGCTTTTTCAGTTAGAGTATTCCAGTGATGTGTCACCTAGATTCCACCTTAAAGCTTTCATTTTATCTTCCTCTATATAGGTTATACAGTGAACAGCATTTGGATGAGAAGTCTCATTGTGCATATTAATCTGAGGGGGATTTTTTCACTGTTCATGTGTGGGTTTTGAGACGATGATTTAAAAAGGCTGATGGGATTTTTGGTATGTCCTCTATGAATAGTTAGTATAATTGCCATGAATCTGGCCAGGTGTAGCTAAATAATGTTTCAGGCAAAGAACTAAATGCAAAGCTTTTTACACAATAATTTTTTGGGTAAGGTTCAACAAAATGAAAACTCATCAGAAACCCTGCTGGGATTCCATCAGAAAGCATTTATTTGCAGTTGCTGGTACACCTGCTTACACAGTAATAATACACCAGTGAGTTAAGTCTCTATGCCAATGCAAATTAGCTTTATTTTGAATCAAACACTAGATTTTAAAACACATGATGAGTGAAAAAAAACCCACCTGTAATGTCACTAGATGCATGCAGAAAACTGATGGGACAAAAAAATAAAACCTGCACATTTATTCTGGCCTTTTCTATTGCTGCACTTCTGTATGCTGATGTATCCCATAAGAGTACCTAGTCTATTTACAGTATGTATCTGGAACATATGCTTTTCTCCTCTGCTATAACTAGATTTTCTTTAGCCAGAGCCTTGCCATCTGCAATATTATTTTTTTTTCAGAGATGATCCTGTATTCCAGTCTGGGGAGAAATTTCTCAAAGTGGTCTTACCTGTCTATTTGTTTTATGTGATCTCTCCTTACCCTCAGATGGACTCTGGTTTTCACAAAAGGAGTTCATCCTGTATATGCTCTCTGTTCGGTGATGCAATTGCTAATCTTAAAAAAGGATTTAATGTTATGCAATTAATTTCTCAGTGCCACAGACTGATTTCTGGTGTTTGAATCCCAACTTCTTTTTTGTTTTTAAAACAATAGAAACCTTATTTTTGTTTATCAAGGTATTATGGAAAAGTCAGGTGCCCAAAACTCACTGAAATTTAACCTCCCTTATAATCCCTTTGAAAATCTCAGCCATCACTTGCAGGCAGTCAGTTATCACAATGATAAGGTGTGAGATTTTGAACCTGAACGGAATAGTAAGAATTAGATGTCGAGCCATGTAACAACGATAGAGATCTAAATTTCATCCTGTCTTTCAATCTTCAGTGTATTACAAATTTATTCAAACATTCTCTTCCCTTAAGTGCTTTTCTTTTGTTTCCAGAAAATGAGCACAGATCTACCCTGAATTCTGCCAGCACAGCTCTTTCAGTCAGGAGTGTGAAAGCAAAGCTGTGGTGACAGAAGAGCAAGAAAGACACTTTTTCTGGCACTGAGGCCCCTGGCATCTTATGTGAGCACATACAGAGGGTAACAAACGCTCAGGAAGCAGCAAGCTCATGCAGATCTCAGTTGGCCCAAGAAAAACCCTTTTTGCAGAGAGAGGTGGCTGCTGGTGCGTTAGCAGGAGCCCTTCGTGCATCTTCATGAATCTGCATGGTAAAAAAACATAGCTCTCACATCAGTCCTGGATTCTGGAGCCCGAGTTGTCTGCCCCACAGATACTAGATACCTCCAGGATTCCTCTGGAAGGAAACATGAAGGTGCCTCCTATCCAGGGTTCTTCTGGTGGTGGATTAAATCACTCTCTGTAAGGACTTCTTTACCAGATAGTAGGGATGAAACTCTTGGCCCTCTCTACTCTTCACAATCCTCCAATACCACCCTAGCAGACTGTACACTCAAATATTCCATGTTTTCTTGGACTAGATGATCTCAAGAGGCTCCTTTTAACCTTAGCCATTCTTTAATGCTGTGCCATGTGCTCTTTACCTAAATACAAAGCTGTGCATATCAGAGCAGTAATATCAAAACTGCTGTTCTATCTACTTTGGAATATTTTTGCTAATGATGGCAGGATTAGAATAGGGTTAGGCACAGGATGAATTAAAAGGTAACTTAAGTGTTGGATGCAGAGTTACACCAACTCTTTTTGACTTCGGGAGATGGGCAGAGACATGCACCTCCTATTTTCCTTTGTGAAGGTCTCCAAGCTATGACAGCTTGTCACTATTCATTTCTTCTTTTTAAAGGTACAGTTTTCAGATGCCAAGGATATTGGTTAACTTGTGTGCTGCTCTTTCAGTCCTACTAGGAAAGTGCTATTAGCCTCAGTGCTGATCATTTACGTGAAAGCATGTCAGATGCTTCAAACTATACACAAACTTTGCCCACAGGTAAATAATTTGCCCATAGCTAAATAAATAGAAGGGCTTGCAGTGTATGTGCAGGCAGCCTTCGATGTGCCATGGGGCTGCCTGTTTCATCAGGAAACCGAGTGAACAATTGGAGAATTTGTGTCTTGAACCAGTTTCATTTCTTACTAATCTAGGAAAGTTCCTGATTCCATGGGAAAAATCAGTGTCATTGTCCTGTGACAACTATGTGCTGGAACAGATGTGTCTTGTACAAGTGGAGCTATAATCTTCCCATATTTGGCAGAATAATGTGGCAGAATAATTCTGCTCTACACCAAGCTAGTGAATACCAAACAGCTGTAGTTTCACTTGGAGTCAGCGAGTTGGATGCTACATTAAATCTGCCAAACCAACAGAATCTTACTTAAGAAGCTGGAAATCTGGTTTCTGTGTCAAGTTCTTCAAAATAAACTGCATGCTTGGCTTTCATCAAGCCATTCTCCGAAGTGCATTATTCAAGCAACAGGAATATTTTTAGCTTAGAAGATACATGATCATAAACATTTTGACAGTAAGAAGCAAACATTACTCAAAAATGCCTTTGACTGTACTGGTGGTCTCCAAATTAATTTTTCCAGGCTACTTTGTTTCTCATGGAAGGTATGCGTGCACCATAGAACATGTGTCCATAAAAGGTGTGTTCCTGTGAGTCTCTCTGTGGCTTCTTCATGCTGTTGCAAGATACCTGTCCAGTAAAATCACTGATTTTTTTCCTCATTCTTGCATGTCATTGTACATATTTTCAATATTTACTAAATCCCCATTGTCATAACTGATAAACAGCAATTCTCTTCTGGGTAAAACATTTATATTCAGACTCATTACAATAGATTATTTTGACAAAGTTGCAAATTCATCTGCTTTCATTGTATGTGGGAATGCAAGCTATAGAAATTCATCAGCACTCACATTCTAATGAATAGCCGTAAGGACAAGATTGGCCCGTGAGCTTGGCAGCTGGTTCTGAGCTTTTTGGAGGTTTTTACTGACTGTTATAAAATAGTTTGGTAAAAAGGAAAAAAAAAAAAGATTTTTTTAATGTTCTTTGATCCAGTATGAGTGGAGCAGTTCATCCCGGCATTGTTCACAGAGTAGGAGTGCCAGGAAACTACCACATCTGGAGAGCCAAAGATGAAATGAACAAAGGTTGAGTGACTCCCTCTCAAATAAGAAACAAAATCCCAAGCAAAGCTTTATGGAAATCCTGAATCTCCACTGACTAGAGGAAAATCTTGTTGTAGATGAGCAGCTGGACTCATTTTGTTTTACAGTTAAACCCTTTACACAAACCTTGTATACCAGCAAGAAAATTTACAGGTGTGTTTAGATTAAGATTGGTTATGTTTCCAGTAGCTGTGTTTGCTTGCTATCAAAAAAGTGTGAAGTTCTAGTCTTGACATAAAATACTTGGCTAGAACCAAGGCTTGCAAAAAAAAAAAAAGCAAAGAGATGTAATTTTTCTTGAGTGTATTAATCAAAAGAAGAGCTACCTTTGTGTATTGTTTATTTGTTTGCCTTCATCATACTGGTATGGGTAACATTTGAGTTGTAGGGTAAAATCGAGCCAGGACCTCTGTCACCTGGACAGGAACAAATCTTCCTCTCACTGAACCCATACTGATTCCAGGGTGGGAACTTATCAGCTGTCAGGACTACCGGTTCATGAGGACCAAACACAAGAATTATGTAAAGGATGAGGGCTGTAGGTTCATGAGCTGAACGGCTTCAAACAGCAGTAAAGCTGCAACCAATGTAAACTCAAGTGTCTTATCACTTCAGGGAAATTAGGAGTGAAATTAACTTGATCTAAAAACCATATTCACCTTGTTATTAGGGTATGTAGGGTTATGGTCACATTAAACAGCCAAACACAAATGAATTCCAATCCAGAAGATATATTTTTATGCTACTGAGCCAGATCTTGGCAGTAACACTTGAGGAACAGGAATTTTTCTACCTAAGAAGCTCTGAACATTTGAAATGCTAGGTGTTTTTGTTATGGTTTCTCTATTTAGTGTTCTCTCAAAGAAATTGAACGGTTATGTTTGCACAGTAAATTACCTGTTTGGAAGAGAATTCAAGGTGTGTGTCCTAATATGGTGACAAGCATATAATGTAAAAGTCTGATGTAACCATCTGAAAAGGTATGGGCCTCTACTATGGAAACATTGAATTTTAATCAACACATTAGCTAGCTAATGCTAATAGTTCATTTTTAGAATCTTACAGGCAATGAAATAGTCAGAAAAACAGTCATGCAGTATTACTGTACATATTTTGCTGACAAATTCCCTTTGCATATGACATTTTCAAATTATTTAGTGAGAATGTAGTTCCTGCTACATTTTACCCTTCTAGCAAAGTTTCCATCCTCCACAAAAGATTATTTTGCTTGCCTCAATTCAAAGCCACTACTTAGTTTTGATTGTTTATTTTCTTTAGACAAAGAAGAAATTGGAATTTGTTTTGGTGAAATAATTCTTTTGTGTACATGTGTAAGTGCAACAGTGAAAGCAGCACAAATATCCAAGGGATGACAGAAAACAGCTGATGTTCAATCTTTTTTTCTTTTTCTTTTCNTTTTTTTTTTTTTTTTTTTTTTTTTTCTTTTTTTTTTTTTTCCCTGAGATGTTGCAGGTCTATTCAAAGCAGGAATATTGGAAACATATTTTTAGAGTGACGAAATTTAACAACACAATCCAGAAGAAAACAACCCTTAGGTGATCTGCTGTTTATAAAATACATAAATAGCTTTTGAGAATTAGTTGTAGAAACAATATGTCTTATTCCTCTGTTTCCTTTATGTAATAACATCGTGGTCCTGAGGGATGACAAGAAAAAATAGTTTAATTTACTAAGGCTTGAATTTTAGTGGTTTTAAATCTATAATTTTGTGACAGAATGGCACAGCAATATTTTCTATATGCAATTTATGTCCAAGACAACAAGAAAAAGTCTAGCAGAATTGTTGATACTATAGATCTATCCATGGTTGTGTGTGTTTTGCTGTTCATTCTTGATACTTTCCTCCCATAAATAATTGATGCTGTAACATTCACATATTGAAATCTGTAGTAATGATTTCCTGATCAAGTCTCTGCTCTGGAATAAAAACCTCTGGATCTATATTTTGATAGTGGCTGTGGATACAAATCTCATCCCCCCCATACAAACACTACAAAACAACTGACCTTTTATCAAGTGTTTACAAGACAAGTACTTTCTTCAAGAAACACAGTGATTTAATTCTTATTTACTTCAAACCTGCAAGCTCAGGTTCTGTAAAGTAAAAATTTGAACATACCACTAGCATATTTACACATACCTATTGTCCAAATGCAATGGTTAGTTATTGCAGAGTATCTTTAAAGTATTATTTTTGTTAAATTTTTTTTTCATAAGCCACGAGAGTATTTAGACTGGCAGGAATGGGAAGGTGGTGTAAAGATATTTTATATCATGTTTTATGGAAGTTAGCTTGTTCTTAACCCAGCTACAAAGACAAGTGATGCCATACCTGGGGACTTTGAAGGAATAATGAGTTCACAGCAGTAAGATCTTTGTAAACCAGGAACATAAGTTTAAACAGACTATTCTGCCACAGTTTAATTTTCAATTTTTAAATTTCCCATTGCATCTTAGTGTTTGGGAATCTTTCTTCATTACACACTGAAAAGTAGGCAGGCAATGCTTCAAAGAAGTTATAATATGTAGTTCATATTAAATTACTTTGTGTGTGTGTGTGTCAAATAACAAGGTACTATGTTGGGTTTTTTAGTACTTTAATAAGCATTCAACATATCCCTGTGTACAGGATATTGTATTGTTTATAGCCATAATACTATTAGGTTTTAGTGAAATATTAGCTACAAGTAAGGGGTGGAGGGAACCTCATTTGATATATATATCCCAGGAATCACTTTGTATGGTTTTATATGTAAAGGATCCAAGAGAACCTCAGCATAACCTACACAAAGAAAACTCTTATTGTTATGTTTCATCACAGAGAAATGTTTATGGCTCCCATAAGATTTCACTCAGATGTTTAAATAATTTGTGTAACCTTTTGGTCATGTAATGTATTTGATTTATCTGAAATGATTGTAGACAAGAAATTTCATCATCTCTGCTTTGTTTGAGTTTCTCATAAAGCAGTGGAAAGAAAGTAATTCTCAGGTTACGCTAGACTAAAGATTATTGTAAGCAGCCCCCACAAACACTAGACAAATTGCAGGTTTTCTGCTAGTTCCATCCATACTATGTCCTTGTCTGAGATGCTCGGTATAATTTGATCAGAAATGACAGAATAAAGATTTGCCTGCAAAGAACCACTTGTCTTCTTTTTAAAGTGGAGCAAATTTGAAAAAGCACCTGCATGGATGGATAAGGAGGTCACAGGGAGACTCCTTTGGGAGCCTCCATATTGCAGATAAGCACATATGCATCCATGTGCTCTCTAAAGAATGAGGACTTCAGTCTCTGTGTCTCCACATAGCTTTTTGCATATAAAGTTCACAGGTAGGTAATTTCTCCTTATGTTAAAAATAAATGCATCAGCATTAATATCCAGCTGTATTATAATTTTAAAAGTATCGATAGTACCATATGTTATGTACTAACCGAGCATGAATTTATTTAGCAAGATTTTGTATGCAGCCTTGTAAAAAACATTCTGAAAAGTTTCCTGTCTCTATGCTTACACGTGCAGTGTATCTTGGTTATATTTTCGATGTAGCATTGGTCACTGTATCTCCTATAGGTACATGTTCTTCTGTCAGTGCATATGTTGAAAATATTTAGCAGTGAAACTACACTGGCATAAAACTATGGAGGTCCTCAACTAACCCCTCAGGTGAGGATTTTAGGATGTATTTACCTCCATGGGAGAACCGAAGGCACTGATTAAAGGAATGCTTAGTAGTAGTGAAAGGGCTTGAAAGAGTTGGAGGGACATCTTGCAAAACAGCTGTCCTAAGATGCACCCCATCTTGTCAAGCCATCAAGGGAGTTCGCACAGCCTATAGCTTAGCTTTTCAGTTCAAAGGAGTACATACAATTCAGGGGTGGTCCTATTTATGGTTTCTTCAGAGTTTAAAAAAAAGATGTCATCTAAGAAAAATCAAGGCATTGTTGAAATAGAATAATTTGGATATGATTATTTTCAAAACCTGGTACAAAGCAGAAAGTAGTTCCAGTGAAGTCAGAGGAGTTATTTTGATATAAAATAAGTGCGAAAGAGACTGAAGGAAGAACTGTCAAATTAGTTCTCTTTATTCTCATAATGATAAAAGCTCACGACTCTTCATTATGCTTTGAAGAAAGATATTCCTAGTGAATTTATTAGTGAAAAGCACGTACTTTAATTTGTGATCTTTCCTATGCAAATGTTTTTGCTAAAATGCCTGGAGGACTCACAACTGAGGACTCATTCTGGAAATAGCATACTAATGTAACTGGCAATAACGATCACTCTGGACTGTTCAGAGGTTATGAAGATTAACAGGACAAGTTATTCAAAAGATGCAAATACAGTTTAGTTATGGTAAATCAAGATATTTTGCCTCTTTTAGGATGAATCATTACAAATACGGGGAAAACATTAGATGGTGGTACTAAACTGGGATGCTACTTTTAAGTTTGTTTCAACAAACCTGGATAAGGAACTGCCTTGATGGCCGCAGTCAAAGAGTTGTGGTTAATGGGTCAATGTCCATGTGGCGGCCAGTGACGAGTGGTGTCCTGCAAGGGTCAGTACTGGGACCAGTACTATTTAACATCTTTGTTGGAGACATGGACAGTAGGATAGAATGCACCCTCAGCAAATTTGCCGATGACACCAAGCTCGGTGGTGCAGTTAACACGTG
>VXBW01000693.1:859629-886708 GCA_013400375.1 Thinocorus orbignyianus | reverse complement strand
GAGGGTGGTGAGGCACTGGAACATGTTGCCCAGGGAAGTTGTTGATGCCCCATCCCTGGAAGTGTTTAAGGCCAGGTTGGATGGGGCTTTGAGCAACCTGCGCTAGGGAGAGGTGTCCCTGCCCAGAGCAGGGGGGTTGGAACTTGATGATCTTTAAGGTCCCTTCCAACTCTAACCATTCAATGATTCTATGAACCTGTAAGTGTAGGAAGCCTATCCAACTGGCTTCTTTTGTGCTGTTTCCCCTTTCTGCTGAAAGACTGTCTTTTAGCAGTCTCCCTTTGGCGGTTCCACATGTAATAGATAATTCCCATTCTGATGCAGGACACAGAACCAGTTAAAACTGTCCCACAGATAGGGCACTTCAATTCCACAGTGATGTTGTAGGAGGGAATAACTCTTGGGGTCATAAAGAGCTGGTAGAAGGAGAGTAAATCTTTATAATCTCTCCTACTGATCGGCCAGTGCAAAATACCATATAGCTCCAGTATTCAGGAGGGAAGAGTAAACCAGTTACTTCGCCCAAACTGTCCTTAGAGAAGGACAGCGGATTGCTGGCATTGGTCAACTGCTTTATCCTCTTGTTATCCAAATTGTCTATGCAGATCTCTTGGAAATGAAGCCTGGTAGCTAAAGTATGAGGTCAAACTTGATTCATCTTTGGTGCATCTGTTTCGTGGTTAAGTGTTTTGATGAGTGGGAACGGGAAATGTTAGCACCTTGTAAGTTGATTTGCTATGTGAGAAAACTGCATTTCACAGCAAGATAAATAGCGATCCATCCAACTTTGCAACTGCCAAAGAATTTTCCCAATAGGCTGGAGAACAGAGAGGGTAGGCTGTTCTTGAACTCCAGCCTCCCTAAAAATAATGCAGAAGAGCTGACGATTTGTCACAATGCCTGTGGATTACCAGAAGTTTCATTCATGGCCAAAAAACCTTCGAGACTGAAGTAGTTATCTCTTAGAAGCACCTGTCAAAGACATTGAAGTCTGTTTATCCCTTACTACACTTTAGGAACATCTTGAATTGTCATATTCCACCTGTTCTCACAACCACAATGCTTTTCACTAATCAAAAACCATCAGATTTTTAGCCTCCAGGCACCATCAAGGTGTCAAACAAAATTTGATTTTTTCCTCTTTATATTTCTCTGAAGCGCAGATGACTCTGACTTGGCAGAGGTACTCCATACAGAAGCAAAGTCTCAGGGCTTCCAGGTACAATAAATGATCCTCAGCAGAGAGTTTGTACAATACATCTGGACGTCACATTAATGAAGTAAGCCAGAAAAATTACACTTTGCAATCACAATGTATGTTTATATATATAGCAAAGAACAGTTACATGTAGAATAGAATAAAATTTATGAATGTTATTGAGTTTTGATAATTAAATATATCCTTTAAAGAAGTTCAGTTCAAGCTTTTATTCAGCTGTCTGTAAATTTTATTTTGAAAAGTCAGTGCAGCCTCAGCCTCGATGAACTCGATAAGCCGCTTAGCTAAGCCAAGAGTTTTCATAGAATCAGACTGGAGATCTCTTCTGATAGTCTGTAGAAAGTACCAGGGCTATGGTCCAAGGCACAGTCTTTAACTTCTAGAAGTCTAGAAGAAGTCAATGTCAATGTATTACCTCCATATTAATTGACTACAGCTTTTTCAATGTAATTAGACATGCACAAATTTTTCTGCATTTAAGGCTTTTGACAACACTTGTTTCTAAACAATAGCTCTCATAAGACCTACATTTTGAAATCTTGAAAATCCCCTGCAGTTCCCTTCCCTGTCCATCACTGGTACATTGTTAAGAAATGATTTCTGATTCGAATGTGTACTTTACAGTTGATCTTGCTACTGCATGTATTTCAGTTCATTAATTATACCTTTTCCTTGGAATCTAAGTTTGGAGACCAAAATTTCATAGGAGGCTTTATTATCAGCATGTTGCTTTTGTTGTCTTTGTTCGACACTTATTGCTGCCATTTTCTGCCTCCTTTATGAGAAATACCAGAGGAGGTATTTTTCTTCAGTTACCTGTTCATTTTTGAGCCACCTCAAAAGTTTAGTCTATGCAGAAGAAAAAGAAATTTCTTCAAATAGATTAATCAATAGTACAAATGCAGCTGAATGACTCTTATTCCTGTCCCTAGTATTTTGTCTAAACGTGTATTTTTGCCTATGTGAAGCAATTGCATTTCTACTTTCCTTGGAGTTTTCCAGAATGAAGTGTCTAGATGTTAATCACAGATCACTACAGGAATCTTTCTTGCAGAAAGTATATCCCTTGAACAGCTTTGAATCATACATTTTAATCTTTCTAGGTTCAGGTGGTCAGCAGGCTATCTATTTCAGCCCCCACGCTTCATTATCTGAACATTAGAGTAGTGCTGGAAAAAGATAGACCCCCAATGAATCTTAGGAAAATATTGTGGTGTTCAAATACATTATACTATTGGTATTAATAAGATGAAAAATTACACTGTATAAAGCATGCTACGACACTTTTCAATTCAGAAAAAGAAGCTTTCTTCTGAGTGTATCTAAAGGAAAATATGACAGCAGGGAAACAGATCTGAAGAGGTTTTTTTTAAGCTTGTGAACCAAAGAATGATGGTAAAGAGTGTGGAGTCTAGATTAAAATGCATTAGTGAAATAGCTACATATTTCACACAAACAGAAGAACAGTCTGCATCAAGGCTGCCAAATAATATGTTTTCATATGGAGATGGTCTGGTAAATGAAAGTCCAGTGTGTTACAGATATGCAAAAGTATCAAAGAATAATTGAAGTATTTCTATTTATGAAAGCAACTAGCATTTCATTCTCTTTAAAAAAGACTTAAGTCCTCTTTACCAGAAGGGATCATATTGCAACAGAAAAAAAAAAAAATTGACAGAGAGCTCAAGTCAGAAAACGGGACTACAGACTATAAAAGGAAATGACTTCGATTTAGCACAATACATATAATAGAGAGCTGAGGAAGATACGTACAATACTTCACAAGATTAATATGGTTAATAGTGAGCTTCTGAATATTTGTGTTAGATAGCACCTTCTTCCCCAGTACTCCTCAATTTCTTTCTGCCAGTGGAAGCAGAGTGGCTCTGCCATCCTGTGTTGGCAATGGGGCCACTGCTGAGGCTGTGAGACCTTTCCGATCTTAGCTGCACGAAGTGGTGAGGGGAGCAAAACCCTCCTTGAACACATGATTTGTCTTTGTAGACAGTCATTAAATCCTGCTGTTAAAGAAAACTGCTGGAACTAGAAGGCAAAATCTTAGCATATTAACAAAGCAGCCACTGTTTCAAAGGCAATAAGAAATAGCACCAAGCCCTGGGTCACCAACTTTCTTGTATTCTTCTTACATAGTCACTTACATGATAAAGGAAGATTAAGGTGTTTTCTTGTGGATTGCTCTACAACAAAAAATTTTTCTAGTTTAGCTATTTACAGATGTGATTCTTCACAATGCTTCACTACCAGGGAAAGCCTTCCTGTTGAAGCTGCTGTGGCATACTTTGAGAAACATATAAGTAATACTAACAGAAGTTAGTTATACTCAACAGAACTTGTGACTGAAGCACAGCATTTTGTATATCTATAATGGTAAATCATACCTAACTTCAAATAATGAGGAGACTTCAACTAACCAGCATTCCTTCTTATACCAAATATCTTTTGAGACTTTTCCGAAATCCTTAAAGTATTTTGGAGGCAAAAAACTATTTCAAAGCAGTTTAGCCACATTTGTAAATGCTACCTTTCTAGCTATACGTCTTAGTATTAAGAACTCTACCGCTCTTATCTGAAAAGATGCCAGCACTGCAGAACAGCAAATAGTTCTCCTATAACACGTGGGGAAAATAGTGTACCTACTGCAATCCATTCTCTATTTTAATTTCTTCTATGTGTCTTCTGTCTCTGCTGCATATATTAAAATAAAAAGAAAAGGCAAAGATAATCAGCACGAAAGTTACCATAAAGAAGCCTTACACAGAGCTCAGGCCCCTAATTTCACTGTTCATATATAGGTACTCTTTTTATGAATGGTAAAATGAAGAAAATGATGTATATCGATAATGCAGAAGTAACAGAACTTGATAAAGTAGGGGAATATTTAATGATACACTAACACAACTGATTTTGCCAATCAACTGGACAAACTGTACAGCTGGTCATATTTTAATATCCTTGGGCAGTTTTACCAAAATAGCATTATTGAGACCACTGAGTTACTACAAGATTAGGATAGCACAATGGTCATGTGCAGATATGTTATTACAAGTCCTTTGTGCTTTATAGTGTACCAGCAAGTACACATACTCATGCATCCCAACAGTTGACTGGGAGAGAGACTGGACAAAAAGAATCACTAGTGCATAATTTTCCTTCTGGATACTGTATTCGGACCCAAAATGTATGGCATGAAATACCATAAACTCAAAGGAAGCTGGTCGAAAGTTAGAACACATTGGGCTTTGTTACCTCTTCTCAAACACTGCAAAAGAAGGAAGGGATAAAAGAATTTGAACATTGATATACTTGACATATAGAGTGTTTATATTATATAATAAAGTCATAACAAAGAATGTTTAGGTTTAGGTGACTTGGTAAAAAATCTTTATTTTGATTTATTCCCAGAAACTTTCCAATCCCTTTCTGAACAATGAGCCTATAGTGTTAGTAGGACACTACCCAATGCGTCTTTGTCTTTATAACAGTGGAAAAGAATACTGAAGTATTTGAAAATATAGAAAAAAACCCCCACAACTAAACCTTAATCTTTGAGTGTTTTATCTGGCTCTGCTCCAAACCAAACGGAACACAGTGGGGACAGTTACTCTAGGGTGCTGGAAATAACTGTCAGGCTTAGAGTTCTGAATGGTCTTTGTTCACCTCTTAAAAGAAATAGGTGAGAGAGATTATATAGGATATATTTTTACAATATGTATGGATACACATTGCTGGTTGTTTCAGGAGGACATTAAAGAGGGAAAAGCAAGAGGTGTTACAAACTTATTTTCTACTGAATATTTTCTAAGTTTAGTCAGTATTTTATTTTGAGATGCTGTGATACAAATTGGTGGTCATATGTTGTCAAATTCCCCACCTGTTCTAATTATTTCTGTATGGATTTGATTGTGAAGCTGCTGCATACTAAAACACAAACTAACATCTGTGGCTTCTGTGGTAGAAAAAATAATTTCTGTCTTAGCACAATGTTTATGTTTACTGTATCACTGAAGTTAAAATTTCTATGTTAACGCTCTTAATGATTTTGAAGCAGAAACAGGCTGGTGGGCTTTAAGTGAAGGTTATCTGCAAGGAGAATGGGATGTTACTCATGACAGCTTTACACCTCTTAATGCCTTTCATGATTTTTCTTGTTGATTGCAGAAATCCCACGATGAGATCCACTGCTCTTCTTCTGAAGTGGATTCTAGTTTTATATTGGATTTNNTTTTTTTTTTTTTGTCATTCACCTTGTTGTTGTAGGGCAAGGGGTAAAATACTGCAGTTAGTAAAATGGAGTTGTGCTAGTGTATCAACCTGTGTTTAACACATCGCCATTTCTGCTCAGTAAAATGTATGTGTTTTGCTCTCTTTTATAATAGCTTGTCCATTATAATGGCCTTAAACTATCTCAAATCAGACCCATGAAGAATATTTAAAAATATAAATACTAGAAAGTGTATTACTTCCTTGATGTGCTTTAATGGAAGTTGTACCTAGGGATAAGAGGACAATAGATCTTCCCGTGTCTGAGTGAGATTACTTCTCTGGAGTTTCAGAGAGGTAATTTATCTTAAAAAAAGATGTTGTTTAAAACCACTTTGTTTGTTTCTTAAATGTAATAAGGAGGAGCTGTCAGCTGCATGGAAGTAAGCAGAATCTTAAAAAAAAAATAAATCTGGTACTTGAAAATTATTTCTGGGAATCTTGGAATGTGGGATTTATAGCCTTATGATACATGCAAAAAGAAAATCTTAGAGCTGTAAAGTAAGTCAGGCACACACATCTCCTCTCTACTTTCAAGTGTTTATTTCCTGTGTCCTTCTAACATCTGGCAATGAAATAAATCCTTAAGATGGAATTGCAGTACCAGGCTTTAATTTTTCAGAGTGAATGTAGTTTAAATGACTTGCTGTAAATGCATTGCAATGAACAGCAAGAAAATATAAAAATTAAGTAACTATCTACCTGCACAAATCTGCTCCCACGCTTTCTCTGCAATAAAGTACCAAGCTTAGAAGCCACCTTTTAGTGTAGTAGCTTATCTCTCCCTGGAAGAAATTAGTGTTGTGGGTTTTTGGTTTTTGTTTTTGGTTTGGTTTTTTTTTAAGTCTTAGAGGTATTCAGAGGCTTACCTTTTTGTTATTTATGTTTTATTTGCTTATAGTTAACAGACATTCATTTTTCACAGGGCTGACTGCTGGCATCCCCGAATGTGGAACTTTCTATCCCAGCTTCTGAGAGGACTAACTGGAAAAGAGACGTGTCACAAAGGACATCCTCAAGATTTCTGAAATACCTATTCAGTTGAAATACTGATTCTTAAACTGTCTGTTGTTGCTGCCTACTGCCATGAGAAGAAAGTGGCTTTTCTTTAATGATAGAAAGCCAATTGGCAACAGAATTTAGCAGCACACCAATAGCTGTCCTGAGTAAGATGTTGTGCAGATGCGTCCAAGAGTAAGCAGACCAAATGTAACTATTAAATAGGTAAGGTATATTCTGTGGTGGAAGAATTAGTTCTGTGTCAATAAAACATTGGTATATCAGTTTTGGTGGCCTTCGTTTACTCTGTGGTAAATTAATGCTTTTTCATCAAGCACATTCAAAGATTATCTACCAAACAAAATTGAAAGCTATTTACTTCACCAGTTGCCTGCTTCCAAGAAATGTGTTTGGCATAACTTGTTTAGTATAGTTCCCTCTCAGTACAAGATTATTTTACATGGTTTTTCTACCTACAGTGCTAAGTTCTAGTTTCAGTTATGTTGCCCTCTCCAATTTTCAACACTTATTTTTTATATTATTGTTATTCTATAACCTGTAGGGTGCAGTTAGTTTTATTCTCCAGGTACCTTATCTCTAGTCATTCCCCAGCCTAACTACTCTACATAAACCTTTTTTCAGACCACATCCCCTGAACTGTAAAAATATCGTTTATAATAACAGCAGGGGGAGAACATAAGGTCTGTCCTTGTATAAATCGTTTCAGCCATGATGTGAGAAATATTTTCAAAAGGAAGACATATCAATAACTGAATCTATTTTGAAAAAACCTCTCTTACAAGAAGCTTTTAAAGACTTCAGGCTGAAAATGAAGGGCAACTTTCCTGCTCTCCCTTTTACCTGCTAGTATAGAATAGGTCTTATTTTACATGCATGAAATCTACTGTATATTCACCATACAACCACTTTGCCTGCATGGAAAAAATCAAGAGGCAGATTCCAGCCTCACTGGAATAAGCGGCACAGAGCCCTCTCTGCATGTATGCGTCTCGCCTCCATAAGCCTAGCCACTGCTTATGCATGTATGTCTTTTGTAACTACAAAACTGAGACATCAGATGGAAGCTGACATTTTCCTTTTACAGAAGTCTGTGTAAATGCTAAGACCCATGGTACAGTAATTCCAAAGCAGGTGGTACAAGGATGCCAGTAGGAGCACATCCCAAGGCATTTCTGCAGCATGGAATTACTCAGTCAACCTGCTGGAGATTTCTAAAGGAAAGACGGAGATATTCTGTTTTGGACAGCTGTTGCCATGGATTCCTTTTTTTTTCTAGATCTGTTCCACTTCATTTTAACCATTTAACAATATGGTTTATATCTTTTACATAGTTTATAGGTTTGGATAAAACAAACTAAATTCTCCCCGTTGTCTTAGCGCTATTTTTCTACTAAAGAAAATGCTGAGAGAATGATGAATTACACCTCTTTTGTTCTAGCCTACCCCTCTGTTAATTTCTTCGTCTCCTTTGAGAATAGCAAGTGATTACTGTATTGCTGACTTCTGGGTTTGAATTCACAGTTTCAAAGTGATTCTGCTAAGTCTCATGATTTTCTCCAGCTATAGTTATTTCCAGAGCTGTAGGTAGCACTGTTTACCAGATGCAATGCAATTCAGTGCACCTTACATTACACCGTACTAAAATAAACTTTTCTTGTCAGAAGCCTATTTATTAATAACACTGCACTGTGAACTGCATTTACAGCTTAATTGTTGCAGCCATTTCCTTTGCAATAACAAAAATTTACTACCACTTTTTTCATTTGGTGATGTTTCATCATCTACAGTAGAGGAATTATGGATCTAGCCAGTTAAATCCCTAGCCGTATTTTTTCCAACAAAATAATGGTACCCTTTTGCCTGGAGGATACATAATAGCTTTAATTATGCTCATTGTTTACTAAGGAAACAGCAGTATGACACTTAAAAAACCCATTTGTCTTACAGTTAAAGGACAAAGTTCACAAAGTTGATGAAGGAGTCTCTGTGTGCAGGTGTGAAACTTCAGTGCAGCTACTGCTCTGTTTTTACAGCTGTTGATCTTTCACACCTCTCAAGCAGACCATGCTGTGCAGAAATTAATATGTAGAAAATAACTGGGCACAGTGATCAGGTATCACTGTCCTCATCATTCTTCTGGAGTATTTCAGGATATCGCTCGCATTTTCTTGATACTTATTGTAAGTTAGGTACAAAAGGAAAGAAATTGGTCTGAATATTCCAGTTGAAAATGAGTCTTGATGCTTGCTTTGTGTACAGTTGTGGATTGTTTTTTCTTTCCTTTTAATTTTGCTTATTATTATTCTGGTTATGTAATTTTTATTTCTAAGACAATGACATTTGGGCAATGATCTGGGACTATTTTACTCAAATCTTGATAAGGATACTTAAAATTTTCAGAAAAGACACTTCTCTGAAATAATTAATTCCTAGTCTTTACATAGCCCTGATGAATATTGTGATGGCGCTAAGAATGAGATATTAGCAACTCAGTTGCCTATTTGGTAGAGACTTTTCTCATTAAAGTAGTTCATTACATTCTTTAGTGGTGCTGTTAAGATCAAATGTAGAGTATTCAAGGACCAAAGGACCTTTTAAACAGAAAAAAAAATTATATTTGGTAAGTTTAAAGGGACTAGAAAAAGAATCAAGTGGGTAACCGGATTGTTTCTATACATGACATTGTGTAGAAGTAAGTAAAAGTCGGGAACAGAGTTTCAACCCAGATTGAAAATGCAACTACAGGAAAGGCAGAATGGCCCAAACGTGGTCCTGAAGGTTACAACTACAGTTACATAGAGGTTACCGTGTATGGTCTCACGGCAAGGTCGGATCTACAGCTGGCCCAGACTCTGCAAGGCAACTTCCGTCACACAGGGTAGGAGCTAAGCTGAATCTTAGTCTGGAAATTAAGGTCATTTCTCCAGAAGACTCCTTTCTACTGGCTCTAGTCATACAAAAGTCATTGCAAAAATAATGTGGGGTTTTTTTCTGTAACGTATTACCAATAATAAGCCGCAGTTAATAAGGAAGCATAGTAGCATCTCTGTTGTAAGTGGTTATTTGACAACTGTGCATTCTAAAATTATACCCTAACACTGCTAGATCTGATCTCTCTCTCCAGTTTTGGGATGTTGTAAACATAATTCATAGATGTATTTTTCACAGAGGGACATAGTACACAGATATACATTATCACTCTAAACCATCCAAAAAATGTAAGCTTATAGATCCTATTAAAAATGCAGTTTTCAGTGAATCATATGGAAAACGGTCCCTGAATCTATCTTTCTCTTACACAACTGAATCAAATTAATAATTTATGTAGCTCAATTTTTATCTTGTCCATTTCATTTTAAAGCCAAAATTATTTTTTCTTAGAATACCTTAAAGAAAAAAATAAAACATAGAAAGGATGGAATTTACCTGCCTTTTCCAACAAAGAAAAGACTGGGTTGTACTGTTATTCACACTATAATAATTTATGTGACTTTCTAAATTATGCAGTCTTGCATATGGAAGTATCCCTACCCTAGGGGTGGTGGGCTGGTGGCTGAGGTTGAAATAAAATTAAAATCTTTTTCTCTGTCCATAATACACGGTATTCATGCTTCATAAAACTGTGCTGTTTGACACTTCTCTGGATAGATGCAGTCTCCTGATGATGTGTCATGCTTCATTATGTTAGCAAGTCCTGCTCCTTAGCGTTAATCAAATGGCTAGTGGAATTTTCTCACATCTTTTTTCATATGTGCCTTACACAAGGCATTTTATGTCCCTCTGAGATTGCTTTTAAGAGCAAGTCTGTAAATGACGAAGAAGGTGATAAGGTCAAAAGTGTGGGATGCACTAAGAAGGTTGCCTGGTCCTCCGGCTGTTTACGCAGGTGCTCTGCTAGTGCAGTCGTATTGTCCTTGGGGAACTTTCATATCCTTTGGGATTAGGCTGATTTTCAGTTTTGTCACCAAATGAGGACTCCTCCACTGATCTCCACAACTGTGGCCCACATAGCAGGAATGGAACGAATGCAGTTCCACAGCAAGAGTAGTAACAAGGTAGAAAAAAGGACAGAGAAGTAATAGAACTACATATGTATTGGTAGAGGAGTAATGTTTTATCACTCTAGGGCCATAACAATGTATTCAAACACTGTTATACATGTTATTTTTTGTGCTTTAAAGCATCACAAGCTCCCAATGAGAAAGCTGGAGTTATATACATCTCTGATGTTTTGTGCTTATACTTCCTGTATTCCACTCTGTATTTACAATGCATGTTTTTCCCTGAATTAATGCTGGAATCAAAACCCAGCTTTAATCAGACCGAAAATATCTGTCAATATATTTTCACGTGCAGAAGTTCAGCTTCTGTTCTTCTGAAGGTTAAGAGCTTCTTCATTCAGCATGAGCCAAATCTGACTCATCCAGGAAGTTCCATCAGACTTCCGCTCTCTCTTTGCTTTCTAGTAAGGTAAAAGTCACGCTTTTTCATGAGTAATGAGGTCACCCTGTACTCTAGCATCACTCTTTCCACCTTTTTTCCTGCAGGAACTGACAGCAGAAGTACCACCAGGTGAGAGGAACCATCCCTCTATGTAGCACTAGTGGATGCTGTGTGAGACAGGAAAGACTTCGCAGCAAAGCATGCCAAAATGTCAATCTATCTTAAATTCATTTTCATTTTCCTGTAAACCAAAAGAGTACAAATTTTCTTTCATGAACACATTAGGGGTTTTATGTTAAATGTTATCTCTTTCCATTTTTTTTAGTAGGAAGACTTTTGTATTTAAATCCTCAATTCTACTAGGCTAACAAGAACAGTTGAGACCTGATCACCTATTAATCCAGTCTGAGACTGAAAATCTTGATAGCAACAAGTACTTGGAGAGAATTTGCCAATGTCTGAACTGTGGCAAGCCACTCAGTCTCACAGCCTTGCCCCAAGAATTTGCCAGGCATTGATTGTTGCAATGTGCCTTGAAGTTCAGCAAACACTGGTAATTACTTTTCTATCATTCTCAAAAAGAGAAACGTACTTTCATCTAAAAGGGAGCTAAACCATATTTTGATATTTTTGTTCACTTATAACAGCCAAAACAACCACATACAGAAGGACACTGAAAGTCAAGGCCTGTTTCTGCTTCATCATCACTGAATTATGTCAAACAGCGGAGCTCTGGATCTTTCATTTGTCAGCTACCTGCTGCTCCAGAACCAGCAGAGAGCAAAAAACACTGTTTGTTTGTTTTCTTTTAATTTCTTGGTGATGGCGTGGTTGACTTAAAATGACAGTCACAAATCCCAGAGGTTATTACAACCCATAGGGCATCATCAGGTTATATATTTTCCTAGCTGTCTGCTTAGAACTGTTACTGATGGTATCTCTCATCTACCCCAAATAATAAAAGACTTCCAGATTTTCCTTATTTTCTTCAGAAAATCTGTCTAATCTATTTGTGGTGGGTTTGACTTTAAATAAAGTTTTCAGCTGAACTTTAGATGCCAGTTCTTTTGATTACCACCTAAAGGTCCAAATGAGTGGTAAAATAGTTAGGAATATGTAAAATTGTCTACTGTAAGATAGACTCTCTTGGCTGATGTAATTCTGGAGCAAAGTTAGCATCATGTTCTTGTCAATTCGGTTTTTATATCTTTTCTTTGTTATACAGCTGTGTGTGTGTTCTGCAGTTCTTGAAACGTCTTCTTCCAGTTTCACTGCCTGAGGCCACAAGTGTGCAGCATAGTTCTGTCTCCCGAAGTATGTCAAACATAATGAAAAAATGAACTTGCAAAAGAGCTGATTTTTTTATGCCTTCCTGCTTGATTTTCCCCAGATCTCCTAGGCTTTATTTTCTGCTTTTGGAACTGTATCCAAAGCTTCCTCAGAATGAATTGCTTTTAAAAAGCTTCCTCATAATGAGGCTTGTCACACCAATGAATGGAGCATTGCTGAACTCTCACAATGTGGCACAGGCTGATTAAACTCTTTGATGCTCGTTCTCAGAATTAGCATTCTTGTCTAACAATGGTTTTTGCCCCTTCTCTTTCTGCTACTGAAGCTCTTGACCTGATATATTCAAGAAATCTCACTCACAAAAATGAATGAAAAGTGTAAGGATTAAAGTGAAGGTTAACCTCACAGAATAGGAGAAGTTTAGAGTCAGGTCATCTTCCATATCCACTGGACTGAAGTATTGTAGGAGAAGCAGAAGAGTGACTGATCTTGCATTCAGTGCCAAAGGTGAAGGCAGCATTCTTCAGAAGGGGCAAAGCTTGCACGCTTCAAAAGTAACTTCAATGAAACTACTCTTAGGGCTGAGGCAAATAGGGTTGAGCCACAAATACATACTCTTCTGCTTTACCAAGGAGGACAGGAGAAGTGATCAGCATCTGTTGAACACCTTGTGCCCCTTTAGACCTCTGAACGGCCTGACCATGAAGGAGAAAAGATGCAATACACCCTTTTTGAACTGGTGGATGCTGGCTAGGAAGTCTTCCTGCCAATTTGTTGAAAACAGTAGCAATAAATAAAATAAAAAGGGCAGCCCCACTGCCCGGAGTCCTGAGAACTGAACGGTTCTCACTGGAGATCACACTTGAATTACTGGTGCTGAGCAGCCCTGGGGTTTGTGTCTACTCATCTCTGTCTCAGACTGCAGCTAATCTTACATGTTCTGGAGAGATTTTGAGGACAGCCATCTTCCTAAAGGGGACACGATGCAGAAGAAAAAAAAAGAGTGAGAATTTACCTGAAATCTTCAATTTCCATCCTGCATGTAATTTTGAAGAAGGGAAAAAGAGACAAAGAAAGGAGGGAAGAGGTAAAAGGGAAGGACTCCTGCTCAGCATTTGCTACTGAAATGTCCAGTCGAATGGAAGCTCAAATAACTATTTTTAAATCACAGTAACTTTTTATTTCAGCTTTTAGAAATGAGGTATGACTCCTCGTGCTGATTTGGCAAACTTGCCTTTAGGCTTTCAGCCAGCTATCATGAGTGCTGGAAAAGTCTAGTAGTCTCAGCTCGACTGTGAGTCTCTCTAATGTGTTACATGGTATGCATGGCATCCCCTACAATCAGAGTATAAAAATCTGATGACTACAGAAGTTCTTTTCATGTCTTGGCTTTTTCTGCTTAATTTCTGCAAAAGTAAACAGTCTAGAAACACTGTGTATGGTGGACATCACATTTCTTCCATGAAGTTTTAATCCCAGTTTGCACCGGTGACCTTGCACAACCTTTGAAAACCTCCATCGCTTCACTGATTAATCTGACGGACTGACAGTTTTCTGCTTTCTATGCAAAAGATGCATAACACCTTGCTTGATTACAGATACAATTGCACAGAATTATTAGCATTATGCAGTAGAAATGATTAAAGTGTAATTTATGATAGGCTGGCTCCCAGCCTACCACACTTTATTAAAACAAGAGAATATTTTGGGGAAAAAATATAGGAACCAGAAGCAGGGTAGCTGATGTTCCCATATTCAATTCCACTTGAGGCAGAAATAAAGCATGCAAAATTTAGCCTACAATTATTAACGTTCCTGGGGTTATAAACTATGCTGAAAACCGAAAGCTATAAAGGAAATTATTAGACAACCTTAATTAAAAACATCACTACCAGTTCTCCACATAATAAACACACTTGATCTGAGTAAAAGAAAATGAAGTTAATGGTGAATAAACCTTTCAAATAAAAGGAAGATTTTACAGTTAGTGCTAGGGGAGCTCCGTGGGCAGGCTATTGACGCTCTCCCCATGGTCCCTGCAGTCCCATTTCAGCCAGTGGTGGTGGATAACCATGAAGTCATTGATCTTGGGGGTAATGTACGTATCCACCTTGTCACACAGTGGAAAGATGAAGGCAGAACACTCATTACCCCTAGGTCAGCTCTAGATGAGGAAAGAGAAGGACAAGTGGCAGAGAGGCTGGCCTCCCTGCTGGCTGGAGGAGACAGATGAGAGGACAAGTAGTGAGGGGTGCTGACCTGATACCTCTGTTTTTTAGGGAGCCAAGCCTGGTTGCAGAGGTGAGCAGCAACCCAATGGGGAAGCACCTGACAGGTACAGCTTTAGACAGGTCCAGGCTAGCTAAAGCAGAGGCCAGGCAGAACAAATCTGATTATCTTCTCCTAAGAAATGACAACTGACAGGGGTGCCACAGTAGACATCGTCTCCTTGGATTTCAAGAAGCCTTTTGCTGTGGTACAGCTTCAAAGGATGGTTTCTGAAACTGGTGTTGCAGGCAGAATTTTACTAGTGTCCTGGTTTCCAGCAGGGATGGGATTGATTCTCCCCTGTCTCTATCCAGCACAACTATTCCACCCCATGTGCGCCAGGCCCAGGGTCAGCAGGGAGCTAGCCGGGGAGGGGAGGGGCCACAACCGGGAGTGGGTGTGGCGACATCACGGCGTAGGCGTATATATAGGCGGGCGGCGCCGGGGTGCTCTCAGCGGCGTCGGTGGTGGAGGGGGTGGCGCAGAGCGTGGTGCGGTCGGTATTGTACTCATGTTTGTCTCCTCCATCTGTGTTACTGTTTCCCTGCAATACCTGCTGCTCTGGTAAACAGTTTTTATCTCAACCCACGAGTCTGCCTTTTCTTTCTCATCCTCTCCACACCGCTGGGGGGCGGAGCCAAGGGACTGGCACGTGGCGCTTTTGTTGCCGCCGAGGCTAAACCGTGACAACTCGTTAAATCAGAATCAGAGTGAAGGAGGCAGGTTAAAAGCTCATTTTGATTTGGTTCTAATCACCTTGGCAGTGATCCTTTTAAATAAAAAATATTTTTAAAATAGATTTTACACTACATGCAGCTGTAAGTACTGCCTGTGCTTACCCAAGCAAGGAAAGCTGACTTCAGTCAGAAAGACGAACCTGATAGTTTTCTTTAATTAATTCTTAATAAAAGAAAAATAAAGCAGATGAAAGAAGCCAGCTCAAGAACTTAGAAGAAGTAAGCCAAGAATTTCATACTTATGGTCTGGGCCTTGTAAGTACAGGCATCAGAGTAAATTTATTTCCAAGTGAGAAAAATCAATGGTGTTTGTCATTGTAATTAAAATTGTACTTAAAAGTTTAACTATTTTTATTAGGAGACGCCTTGCCTGCTTGTTTCATTAAGAGTTATAATACTACTGGCAGACAGGTAAAGTCTCAGGCTGCACATAAGTTATAAAGGCACAACAGCATTGCTTATTTTCTTGTCAGGGTGTAAGCTGCCTAAGCACATCCTGACATCAGGACATGGCCTTGCAGATGTTTTCACAGAAACATCAAATCACCAAAATGTCAATGGGAAGAGACTTTTGAAGGTTTTTCAGTCGAAACTCAGGTTCAAAGCAGGACTGTCACTGCTACTAGATCAGATCAGCCCTGGCTTGGTCTAGCTGGGCTGTGAAAAACTGATTTGCAGATTTGATAGCCCCTCTGGGTAACATGCTCCAGTGCTGCACTGAAGACTCAGCTTTGCTGTTGTTGCTTTGGTTTGGGTTTTGGGGTGGGTTTTTTTGTGCTTTACCTATAGTGCTTGATGAACAGGGATCCCTGAACACTAATTCAAAGCTGGGGGGTGACACCTTTATAAATAAACACACCCATCTTCTTTTATTGTTTCCTACCTCAGAAGTGTGTTGAGACTGGATTGTCAACACTGAGTACAATTTGTTGCTTTTTGTTGATGGGTTCCAGTCTATTAATGTTTAATTTATTTATTTTTTTTTTTTTATTATTATTACAGTGTTATCTTTGGGCTACTTGAGGCTGAAAACCAAGACTTTAATGATAAAATACAGACACACCTTCTCTCCTCTCCCCCCCTCCCCAGCTACTCTTGTCAGTATCAGCAAATAAATAGCATTAATCTTTCTTCATTACTTCCATGCATAGTGTAACACAAGAGTCCACCAGGTGGAAAGTGGTGTAACATCTTTTAACCACTCTACAAGTGCTAATAAATAAGCTGAAACTTAAGCTGCAAAATTGTCTTTGATTGGTAAAAAATAGTGGCAGCCATTTTGTCTTCAGAAACTTTGTGACATCTTCTGTTAGGATACTGAGAGAATGCAGAATTGTCTGGCCTGACCTGCCATCACTGCCACTTGTGCCTTCAGAAGCTTTGCCTTGTCTGTATGCTGAAGTGGGATGTTCTTTCCTGCCTTAGTGTTTAAAAGTATGAAGTTTTAATTAGCACATGGTTATATTTCAGACTTTAGAATATGTCATATCCTTAAAGGCTTTCAGCAAATGGGTGTTTGATTCCCCCTTCCGCACCTTGAAAATGAGTTATCCAAACAATCTGTACTAAATGTTTTTGAGAGTAAGGGTTGGACACACAGAGCTAGATTATGTGGTAGTGTAAATCAGAACTGTGCAATTCACTTCAGTGATTTACATTAAGTGAAGATCTGGACTATTAATTATTGGAAGCCTACCTTTTTAAAAGCAATTTTTTAGTCACTTTGACATCTAACCATCTGGCTTCAATTTCCCTCAGTATGCACTTTCAGGCATGAATACTAGGAAGCTTCGTTTAAATATGTAGATTACCTAGGCAGCATGTAAAAGATGGTGAAAGATACAGTTTTGATTGCGTTTGTTTCTTTCCAAAGTTGTCTTGGTTAAACTTCACATACCAGTCAGTAATGGATTTGTTTTGCCAGTTTCTTTAGTGTGACTTTGTTCTACTGTTCAAGAATTTAGCTCATGGGATAAAAAACAAATGCCCTGGCTAGCATGAGCATCTGCCACAGTAGCCGGTCCCCCTGTGGTGGCAACAGGAGATGTTTAGGGAGTGCCTGTGGGCCTGGCCACTTTTGCTCTCTGGCACATATCACACAGGTGTGATGAGTTTGGGGAAGAGTAATGGCTATGGTAGCACTATCCATACAAAGTGATGGCCTGTTTGCAACTCTCTTGTCGGGGAGGGTTTTGAACCCGTTTTTCACTGGTTACTATGCCTTCCTACATGTGATTGCTTTCTGATTGCCCTGCTCTCCCTGGGTGTGCTCACAGATCACAGGTCTGGCATTGCAGAGTCTCTTATTCCCAGCCTAGAGGCCCTCTTCTGCTTCCACTGCTCCATCTGACAAGGAGGCTGAGTCAGCATCCTCACCCTGCAGAACTGATAAACCAGAGTATTATCACCAAGTCAAACAGGCAGAAGCTGTTGACTGGGTTATGAATCCACAGAGATTTTAGGCTACATCTAACAGGCTGCTTGCCAGGAACAGCAGAGCACCTAGCTCCTAGCCGGAGATTCATAGCATGGTCTTCCATATAGCTCCTACACAGGGACTGTAATTTTCTTTACCATCAGAAAACAGTCTCATCTATAAAGTTAGATCAAGTGTTTGAACAAAGAGTTCTGTTCCTCCGAGGGATATGATTACACCCAGCACAATATTTCCTGAGGCAGCAGAGCTATTGACTGCGATACTTCATGCTGCTGCAGAATGGAAGCCTCTGTAAAATAGCCTTTAATTGTCATTATTGTATCTTTAGGTATGGATTATAGAAGAACTCACAGAATACAGAAGAACTTCAATGGGCTTCATACTACTTGACAAATTTTTCCTTCTGCTGTGATTTTGCCATTCATCAGATGTGGAAAAACCCTGTGGTCCTGGGCAGGGGTATGTGCTCCTGCACCTTTACAGTCCCAAGCCTGTGCAGTCTCAAGTCTCCCTCCACGCCCAAAGGAGGAGTGTACCCTAGTCCTCTAATGTCCTCTGTAGGAGAAAATGCACTACTGTTTCTCTGCTATCCTAGATGTGAGGATGTCATCACTTTGGTAGATAAAACCTGAAGGTAACTAATTTATCTGGATTAGGAGTTGAGGGATGGTTTGTATATGTTGCTAATTAAATAAACAAACAAAAAACCGAACAACTTACCTAAAAGGGTTTTTTTAGTAATGTCAGTTCTGTAGCATTTGTGATATTTCAATTAGACATACTATTTTGTCATAGGTAACAGTATGCTAGTGGTTAATTTTAGGTTCCTTAAGACCTTTCTTTAAAAAATTCACTCGCTATTGTCACTAATTTTTTGTGGTCCCCAGTTTAAAGCAGCTATTGAGTTTCAGTAGCTTAAAGTCACATATATGTGCTCTTTATTCACAAAAGAGACATACATTTGTGTGAAGAAAAACTATTAGGTGTCTTCAAGTCCCTCTTTGCCTCATACCTGTGGCAGTGTTGAGAGTTCTCTGGTCTTGATGTGTGTGGCTGCATTTCCCATCTCAGTGTGTGCATCTAACAAAACCCATCATCAGCCAATTGGAAGTCTGATTTTTGAGGACCATTGAACACAGAACTTTCCCAGTGAGCTGCAATTACAGCATCGATTGTGCTAAATAACTTTGGACTGGTGGTGTGTGACCATCAGCCCTCCCAACTTCCTCTTTCATATTTTGGTTGGAGTCTGACAGCTCACAGAGTTATAGTAGGAATATTGTAGGGAGTCTTGATGTGCTTCAGAAATTCTGTCATTTCTTCATCTGCTTGTGAATTATCCTTGTGTTTTATGACACAGTAGGCTGAATAGCCTCATATTTTCCATTGTATTTAGTGTTAAGAAGAAATAGAGTAGGGTATATTTTATTGAAGGTAAACCATGTTCAACTCCCCTCACATAATTCTAATTCTGCTTTGAGTCATAGAAGTGTAAGTCAGGAGGCGGCAGCGTGTTTCTTATGTTTCCACAGTGTTGGACATATGTGAAATATATGAGGCATTTTACCTAAGACAAATAATAGACTGTATCAGAAAATCTACATTTGTTTATTAACCTTGTGAACTGTTCATTTTGCATTTTTATTTGGTGGGGTAGAAACTGTTAATATATAGATATTACAGTGAGACTGAAGGATTCAACCCCCCTTAGGAGTCCTACAAAGTATGTAAACATTAACATTTTGGTATGAGACTGGTGAATTGTTACCTGAAACCAGCGCATGGGTGATGCACTCACCCCTCACATTGAGCCACAATGTTGGCAGAATGCTCAAGGTCATGGAGCCCTTATTAGGAGTCAAGAGTCTGCCTGTCTGTGTTTTACACGGGTTTTGTTCAGGTCTCTGCCAGCTCTCTGGTTTAAATGCCACACACTGATCATGACATTAGTTTTTCACATTTGATGACTCTTTACAAATGCGTGTGAAATGGTTCAGTGGTCTCACTTAAATTCATGGATGAACCTATACAGTGTACAGCATGTCTGTCCTTGCTGGCTGCACCTGAGTGAGATTGAAAATCTGCCTATTTGGACTAGATGCTTGATTGACCTGACACACTTATGGGTAACCCACCTTGGGCTGGTTACCTGAGAGAAAGTACAGTGCAAACGTTGCCTAACCTCTGCAGGTAGCCAAATTATCTCTGTTTAAGAACTGTAAACTTGTTACCTGCGGTGAACACAGAACCAACTTAAAATATTTGCTGTGCAATATGAGTGTTAAATGTCATAACTTAAAACAGCTATAGAAACATAAGGTAATCCAGCAACGTTAGCAGGTACTTCTCCCCAGTCTTATTCAAGCACAGGTGGAAATACAGACTAAATTGTATAAACCAGACTTCCACAAAGTAATACATAAATAGTGATGTGTTGTGACAAGGTAGTTAACAAAGTGGAAGGACGAACATCTGCCTCCTGCATATGGGTTGGCAGGTACAGTGAAGGCTTGAAGTACATGAAGGTTTATAGAGAAACTTGCAGCATACTGTCTGTGTAAAACCTCTCCTCAGTCCTATTTCTAAAACTGGACTTTTCCCATTGTTATTCTAAAAAGGGGAACTGACTGAGGAGGAAAAAGGTAGTTTCTTATATGCCTGTCTGGCAGTACAGGTTATTTATATTCTGATCACAGAATGGAAATGAGTATGATTTAAAGTTAAGATGTCTAGAAGTAAGGATTGCAAGGCCCATAGGGAAAAGAGTGAAGGAATGTAACAAGGGAAGCTGTCATTCTAATAAGAAATATTTAGTTAATAAATAAATATCTTATATCTGGATTTGTTGTACAGCCAATTATTACAAGAGCTAAAACCAATATGTCATAAAGAGGTGCTCTGTTATTTGTTTTGTTTCATTTTCCTACCTCTGATATTACAGAAACAAATGCTTATTTAAAAAAAAAAAAAAAAAGAGAGAAAACGAGAGAGTGATTTTAAGAAACTGGTCTCTAATTTGCCTGGAATGGTAACCAGACATTTCAGTAGAAAACAAAAAAAGAACATTTTCCTGCCTTTTTAACATTAATGTTAATATTGATTCTGCCTCTCATGTCTGCATACAGTAGAAGCAAGCTCGTGACAAGTCAAGAATTACAAATAAAATTAACACTTGTGAGGCCTCTGAGAGATTTGATGATAAGTTTATCAGAATGATTATTTATTTTGTTGGGGTGAATTTTTTTTCTCATGCTTGAATGTTATTGCATCCTTTGAAAAACTCACATGAGAAAGATTTGCAATTAGAGATCTAAACTCAGAACAAATAATTTAAGAAGTATTCACAAGTACTACATGTTTTACAACAGATAATAACTTTGCACCCTTTGTCACACATCTGTTGTCCCTTTCTCTTAACTTTTCAGGTACAAGATGAGACGACAGCTGAGATTTTCTTAGCAACATGAAGACAGGAAAATTTTTTCTGGCAATAAGCTATTCAGTACTTCTGCTTTAGTTCATCTTCAGTTCATGCTAGAACAACAGTAAGGCGAGCTTTGGGAAAAACTTTCAAATTCTGCTCACTATGTATAAGGTTTCAAAAGTTTATTGTTCTTAAAGGGATGGGATAAGAGTAGTTGAGTGATTGTGGTAAAAAAAAATCTTAAACTTTTCAAATATAAGTAGCTTAGGCTATGCAATGCAATAGTCTTTTAAAGCCTTCCTTTCTTCTCCCCATATATAGAATTACAGCCACATATGGCCAAATAGAGCCACGTACGACTGTGCATAGGATTTCCACTTCTGTGTTATAGATTAACCCATGGAAGATGCATATTGCTGTTTGGTAAAACCACTGGAATATTTCCAGAGTAGGATTATCCCAGCAGCCTGATTCTGAGTGACAATAGATAACCATGAAGAACAATGGGAGTTTGAGGGATATAAACCCATTTGTTTTCAAGTGGGTCATAGATGGATATATTATTTCTTTTTTGATAGTAGAAGAGCACAGGAATATGGACCATTTAGGTGCTAGTTGCTACGGTAACCATAAAATCACGTTCTCCAAACCCTTTCTATTTAATTATATACATCACTGACTCTCAAGTGGAGTAAATTTCATTTTTTCTTTAAAACTCCAGAGTGCAAAGGAAAAAAGGCATGTTCATTGCAGTTTTAACCTTTCCTTTGTCACTGATATTCTTGGGAAGATATTTTTTTCCTTTCTACAGGCATTTTTTGCTGATGTTACATCCTGTTTTATTGACATAGTAAATTATTCTATTGGGCTGTACTGGTACACAGGTAGGGGTTAGAGGTTTGTCATTGTTTCTGTGTATTTATAGCCTAATTCTCCAAACAACTCCTTGATATACACGATTTATTCCCAACCTGCATGCTCTTTGGGTTGTATTTCACCTTTGGAAATACCTGCATTGTGCTGTCTACTTGAAGACTACATGAAAAACACCACCTGTATACAGAAAACTTTATATAATGACATTGAAAGCAGAGTCAAGTTATTAAAATCAAAACAAAGATTGTAAAATGGCTCAGATGCACTTTCTGAACTGTTTTCACTCACATGGATGATTTAGGTGAATGGGCATTAATAGCCAAATCAATCCCTACTCAGATCATTCAGATATCTCTTCTGTTCTTAAGCTACCTTCTTTGTAAAATGGTAGTTAAATATAGTTAACTTTGATATCTAGTGAAAAAAAATGCAAAATAGTATTATAATTTATTTTATTTCCTTACTTTCATAGCTTTTATGACACATGCTTTTTCATGTTGGTAGAAGAGACACCTATGCAACTGGTTTGGATACAAAAATCATAATTTTTTTTGCTTTTTTACAATATATGTAATATGTAAATATATTTTTTTCTTTTCCTCTTTAAATGTTGTTCTTTGAAATATATTGATTTAAAAAAACAAGGCAGTGAAAAATGATCTCTACATAGGTATTATACATTCATGTTCAATTCTTTCTTCATTATTCTGATACTGCATTGTCACACCTTACCAAAATGAATATTTTCATATAAAAATTCATCTTTTCATATTAAAAAAAAAAAAATCCAAGTCCCACACAAGTCTGTTACATGAAGTTAAACTGCACATACTGTTGGAGTTTTTCCAGGCAAGAGGTCATATGCTAATAATTAAATTTAATAGCTACAGGAATATTGCTATTGCAATCAAAATTGCACATTGCAAATCATTATTGCTGTTTTGGAAGATAAGTTATAGAATTGAGAGATGTGTTAAGTTTATAAAGGCTGTCTCTGAAATCAACAGAATCCCAAAACAGCAGGCACTTTTAGTGAGGTAATAAATACAGTGTTTGAGCTTTACAGAGTGACTTACACCTAACCTGACATAGAATAACATTTTTTTAAGCCTAATTCATAATATTATTTGTATTAGACAAAGTAATTCAGTATAAATATAATGAAAGAAAAATTGGGTCAGGAAATTTAAATCTATAGTGTTGGCAATATGACAAGACAACTTTGTCAAAATCAGTGCCAATAAATTCACTGTGGCCAGAAATTAGCCAATTGCTGTGATTAACTACTTTACTTTCTAATGAAAAATAAACTATATTATAAATATTAAAAGCCCTGAAATATATGGTTATATTATTTGGTAAGCGTTTAAAATCTTAATAGTACTGAAAACCTAAAATTACTGTGATTGCTTTCCGTGTGAGGCATCAAACATTTTCAATTCCTCCAACAGAGGAAAAATCTAGCAAAACTCTGCTGTCTGCTTGATTAAAGAACCTAACCATCCTGAAGAAAAACAAAGTCCTGGTATATTGCCTAGAAGGCCAAATCTCAAACTGTGGTTCAGGTTTCTAGTGTCATGACAGACAGACAGACAGACAATTCTAAGCAGTCCTCAGTTCAGCATCATGTTTTGAGCTGCAGATGCCAATGATTGCAATTTCACATCTGTTGTGAAAGTGGGATGTCCTTCAGTTCTTATTTTCTTATCCTTTTATTTTCTTTCTTTTTATTTTCTTTATTTTCTTTATCCTCCTACTTCCAGATCTGGGAAATCTTGACTAATTTGGGAAGATGCGTTCTCTACATTTATGGACTTCATATTATTACTATCTCCTAAAATACCTCAACAACTTGGTGGAGGTATATCTCCTTACCTTTTTGAAATACCAGAGAAACGTGCTGGGGTATTGTGCACCCTTTAAGTGTTGTCAGCTTGTTGCATCTAGGTTCCAGAGTAAGTTGCATTTATTCCTAACTGTTTGCTACACTCAGAATCTTGTTACAGGGAAAATAAGTACATATCATACACAAACAGGGTTTTTGTTGTTATTGTAATTTAAGTCTTACCAGATTGATCAAAGAATAACCATTAGTGTGCTTACAATTGAACACTTATGATTCAAATTCTATACAGTTAAGATTAGTATACACAGTCTAGTATGTCCATGTTTCTCTGGAGTTACTGTCAACCTTCCACTGTTGTCCTGGGTCTTAAGGTTCAGGCTTGGGTTCAGTGCAGGGAAGAAGGATTACAGCCAGTAGTCAGCATCATAATCCTTTGTCAGGAGAACCGCAATGTCGTTAGGTGTTTCCTTCTTTCTTTTGGGTCTGTCTGGAATTCTTTTATATGTTTTATAATATGATCTATGCCCTGCTGCTTCTTCATTGGTTCATATTTCTACATTACTCTGTATAGAACATATAACTTATGTTAGGTGAGTGTTCATCATCTTTTCTTTTTTTTTTTTTATTCTTAAAACTATCTTTACACTGTTCATGTGACTACATTCCTTTAATGACCACTAAGTGACCATTGGTGACATGTTTATAGCCCTGGGGCCCATGGTGTCATCCTGTGCTCATAGTTAAAACACCCCGGCTAACAATCCATGCCAGTACTCCCCTACTCTTCATTTTATTCTAGTCATAAATATTTCATTCTGCACTGAATAGCTACTTGCTGTTAACACAACAGTTGTTCACAAGCTAAAACAAAGTAGGTAACAGTCACTGGATTATTAGGTAATTGTAGTTACAGATAAACAAGACTCAATCACAGAATGATACAGGGTGGAAGGGACCTCTGGAGATCATCTAGTTCAGCTCCCCTAGCTCCAGCTAGGCTGAAACAAGTCCAGAGTCCAATAGATGTTGAGTTCTGTGTTATTAGCTTAGCACAAAATCAGTTACAAACAACACTACTTACAGGCAACAAGGCTACAAACAGGTGTAATCCCAAACCCTCACCTTAAGGTCCATGCAAATTCTTGTTGGTTGGCCACAAAATATTTGTAATATAGGAGACAGAACTAAATATCTTGTTTACTTACATTTTTGCAATTTTGGAATAAAGTTATAAAGAAATAGAATAGCAAACAACATTGCTATGTCCGTACTTAACAAGAATCATCTTAAATACTCCCATTTCTCAGGCTGCTTGGTTAGTTTCTGTGAGCTATCCTCAGGCTGGCACACTAGAGAGAGCTCTTAGATATGAATGTTTTCTACTTGAACTGCTAATGTTGGTTAGAGAAGCCATTTGGAACAGTTTCTTCTTTGGCCCACAATCAAAGGACCTGGTTTTCTTTCTCTCTTACTTGTTTACCTACTCATCATTTTCCTCTGTGAGAGCACTGAGACATTATACGGTGCCAAGAGGATTATGTAATCGCTTCCTCCCATCCTCCCTAAGTTTACTTGATTAACATTTTTATTGCATATCTTAATTAGTGGATTCCTAGCTTTAGGCTTCAGGCTGCTTTTTCCCCCTTACAATCCTCCTTGAATGTAATGATTTCATTTTAAAAGTTCTATAACATGGGAAATTTTAATGGTTTTAAATATTTAGTTTGTTACAATTTTTTATATAGAACCGTAATGACACATTTTAAATGATTTGAGAATTTGCTTCTGAGAAGAAACAGCTTCTACCTTTACATTCCATTACGTTTCAGGGAATTAATTTATATGGGAAAAAAATAAAAATAAAAATCGGATGTCCTTAATGGGAAGGATTTAGAAGTAACATTGGAAGAATATCCTTGCAAATATAAAAGAAAACAAAGGGCAGTATTGGTCCCTTTCTAGCTCTAGAGTTGGAAATGTAGGTATATCTTTGTGTAGGTCATTGAGGAATTGATCCAGAAAGCAGTATCAAACCAGTTCCAAATCTGCAGAAAGCACAGCTTTGGGGAGCATGGTCACTTTTTTTTATCCAGTAGTTCAGTGATTATAGAACTCATCCGTAAAATGATATTACTTGAGTGAGTTTTCTACACTGAATGGAGTTTGCTGATCACCATACTGCAGCACATTCGGATTCAGGGCTCATTGCAAGAATCCTTTGTGCTTTTTATAAATATCTTAATTATCTTTGATGGAGCAGAGACTTGAATCCTACCCTGACAACAGTGCTATCAGTATGTTAGTTGTCAGTCTTGCATTGTCTGTTTCTTCTTCCCACAAATATTTCATGATTTGAAGGACAGAGAAACAGGTTCAAAAGGATGCTTCAGGATATTTGAGGTGGTTATTATTAGGTTGAACCCTGGCACCCGCTAAGTCCTGGACACTCTCTCTATGCTGAGATTCCTTGTGAATGGGAGAGACACTTCATGCCTAATATGTGGTTGCAAATTCTACCAGGTAGCAGGCTGATTTCAAATTACACAGTGCAATGCAATTCTTGTGGATCAAACTTAATGCTACTAGTCGCTTTTTAATGCAACGAGCAGCTGTTGTTACTTTTCCTTTTTGCTTTTTTTTTTTTTTGGTAGTGCTTTTTCCCAGTCTACAGAAAATACACAGGATAGTTTGGGCCTGTACTGTTTGGTGTACTGAAATGGCCTTTTACATGTGTTTTCCCTTTCTAGATATAACTTAAGAAGCAATATTTACTTGCTGTGGAGGTATGCAGCAAAATTATGTGCCAGGATGTGTACATTTGTGGGAGAGAAAACCCTCATGTCTCTTGTTTCTTTCTGCACCACAAACCAGGCAGCAACAAATCACATTAAGAGTAGCTTCTCATATCATTATGCCTTTAAAGGAACTTTGGTCTTGGCACATATCTGGGGCTTTGCATATCTCCTCCTAGGAACAATTTCTCCTTTGCTAAACTTGCTGGCTTATTTTACACGAAAATGATCCCACAGGATGGACTGAGGCCAAATGTTGCACCGGCCAAAATATGAGGTGATGAGTGTAATTGGGGATTTATTTATTATGTGACTTGGCATTATGATATCTGAATTATCTACACAGGCCTACACAAGCCATATAAGAAAACGAGCCTGCTAGCTGGATTTTGTGCCTGGAATTAATCATCCATATATTGCTTCCTCTCTCCTCTCCTCTCCTCTCC
>VXBW01000693.1:781546-859544 GCA_013400375.1 Thinocorus orbignyianus | reverse complement strand
TCGCCTCTCCTCCCCTCTCCTCTCCCCTCCTCTCCTCTCCTTTTCCCACAGGGTCTTTTCTTCTGTGCTCTATGCAGGGCCAGTTTTAGTAGCCAGGTATGTATGGTATGCCTTATTTCCCCCCTTGGCATACGCTAGTGGTAAGCCCAGTTGCCAGTCAGGTCTGTTGGTCTGTGTTTTTATTGTCCTAAAATGTCAGAATTGGGATTTTGGTCCCACAGGTTAATTGTACTGTTGCCATTTCTTTGAATTCATCCCTGCTAGTCTACCTAGATGCCTTCAATAGGTGGCATGGGAAGTACCTTTCCATGCAAAACCAGAGGGAAGAATATAGTGATTAAGAATTATTACAAACAAAATATTTCCATAAATTAATTTGTTAGCTAATTCTACAAATCATGATAATTTCAGGAGAGGAAATATTTGAAGTCTCTTTTCCTTGGAAGCCTGGGAATAAAACATTGCATTTAACAGTATTTTGGATCATGTAAAGTGCGAAATTCCTTTGTGTATGTATTTTCTTGCATGAACTCAGAAACACACATTCAGTAAATTCTGCAGAAGAGTTATGCTGGGAAATAATATGTTCACAGGATTAATAATGCCAAATATGAGTTCTATATAATAAACCTGTGATATTTAAGTGTTCAACTAAATCTCTTATTTTTTTGCATACAGTTTGTGACAACACTGTGACTTGCAAAAAACATTTGAGTATTCAGGGTAAATCTAGCTCTTCAGATTGCTTAGGTATCCAGTATTTACAGTGTATCTGTCGGGAGGGGCCCGGGAAGACATGCGGCCGACTCAATATGAGTGATAAAGCAAGCTCCAGCATTTATTCAGATAGCTCAGATATTTATACACTTATTGTAAATTATGCCTACTTGTCACACACTAATTGGCTAGGCTTCTAAAGATTACATGTTCATACACCTCCTACTTGCAGTTTCTGCTTCAAGGTTCTCCAACACTCCAGAAGGACACTCTCCCTCTCTCCTTGTTTACCATTCTCGCAGGGTCTGTGTGACCTTGGCTCTTCTTCCTTGTCAGCGTAACTTGCAGTTCTCACTGAGACCTACTGTGGCTAAAATCCTACTTATGCTAAACACTTAGGCTAACAAGAGGATTGCTTGTACAATGCTTCCGTGGATCCAGGGCCCTGCTCCCGCAGCCATTCTGCAACATGTATCTACTACTTTTTCTGAATTCCTTGATTTGACAAACACCATTTGTGAACCTGCTTTGTAATCAGCAATATTGTACACCTAATAATGTTATAAAAGTAGTGATGCAGCTACAGTCCTATGAAAATATGTCAAACTAACAGCATTAATCCCTTTGTCCACAAAGGAACAATATTGCTGATAAAATGGACTATCAACACAGTTATAAGTGTAAAACATCTTTCTGTCTACAGGATCTTTCTGTCAGAATTCTGATGTAAATATTTGGCTTTCTAGTACAGTAAGTAGCTGTTCTGAATTAGGAAATGGGAAAAGTGTTTTGAGTATCCTTGCTCATGGTTTCCAAAGACGTTATTCCCAGAAAATTTGCTCACTAAATCTTTCTATAAAGTAGGTACCCAGGAATACAACCAGAATAAATAATTTTGGAATGTATTTCTTTATCTTTACACTGATTTTGTATTGCTTTTAGCTGAGTCTTCTGAGCTCCATTGGAAATACATGGCATTACTTAAAAGCCTGTGTGTTTCCTGTTCTTTTGTTTTACTAACAATTTGAATGGCGATTTAATGTAATTTACAGAATTGTGCAATGAATAAACAGTGACTTTACAACATTATCCTAATAAGTAATGAAAATAGCCATCAACCAAGAAAAGAAAATTAAGCTATTTATAAAAGATGTTGCTAAGGTTCTGGAAGAGCTCCTGACTATGCAGTAAACCCATACTTTCCTTAAAAATTTCCCATACATAAACATAGAAAATACAATTATTTTTATTTATCAAAATGCCTGCTACTGAAGTATTTTTTGTGACTGTCATCACTAGGTAATTGTTGTCTACTTAAAAATGGTGCTGCTTAGAGTCTTTGGCCTTGCATGGTTGTATTCAACAGGTTTGGAAGTCAAAGAAAGTAGCTTATGCAGCTCCATTAAATCATATATATCATATTTAGGTAGTTTAAATGTAACAGCCAACTGAACGAAAACAAAGAATTCAGAACCATTTTCCTGTTTGGTAGCATCTTATACTGGGAGTGGGGGAAAACCAGGTTCCATTGATGTTACACACACTGAAAAACTCTTCTTCTGATGGAGTATCAGGGTTTAATTATCATTATTCACAATATAAGGTCATTCTTAATGGAAGCAAGTGTGGCAGAAGGCAGAATTTTCCACAAATTTAACTGAAAATAGAGGTCCAGTTTTTCAGTACACTTCCTTCAGTGAAAAATTCTTTAAAAAACAAATATGGCACCCTATGGCCTTATGGTATTTCTGTCATATAGCACAACTTCTGAAAGTTATAGAGTTCTGATGCTTTGCAAATATCCAGTCATTTGCAATTATTAAAGTCCAGGGTGGAAATGTATGCCTCACTACTAATTTAAGCTAGCTTTTTCTGTTAACTCACGAACTGCATATTCAAATGCAATGGATCTCTAAGTTTAACAAATTAGAAAGGAAGCCACTGGGAATCTAGCCCATAACAATTTAAACGCAGATTATACTGCAGCCTCTGCAGACACCCACAGCACTTGAGGCTGACAGAAGTTTTCTAAGGTACCACACAATTTTAGTCCCAACAGATAGGCTAAAAATAAAACTGTTGAAATATCTTACTACCTCCCAAAAAGTGTTGCAGACATTTCGGAAGAACAGCTCAAGGTAAAGGCATTCAGGCCTGATCTCTAACCTGGTAATGACAATGAGCTTTTACATACTACTTTGATTACACTTTATGCTTGTGAGTATGTGGAAACACATACATGATGAGTACAGCTCATCAGCATTTTTTACTGGAAAAGGACAAGGAAGACAAAGAAGGAAGAGAGACAGGGTGGGAGAAGTATATCTATTGACCTTGAACAAAGAATTGTAAAACTGTAAAAATCATTACCGAAAGACTGAGTAAAATCATGATTTTTAAAAGTCAAAAAGAATGACTGAATATCTTTTAACTTCTATTATTTCAGAAAAATAAAATATAGAGCAAAAATCTACTTAAAGTTGTGAAATTTAACCAACCATGCCATTTATAATTTCACACTTTTTATTATATATCAATATATGGAAATATATATGGAAATATCCACCAGTACCATGAACTGCAAAAAATCTGGATAGAGGGTTTTTGGGCAGAGAGAGGATGGAGTGACTGAGAATTCATTTATCCTGCAACAATGTATAATGCAATTATTTAGTGAAAGAACTCAGGTCAATTCAAATAGTGGTGAATGTGCTGGTTTCAGGTGGTGCTGCAGGCTGCCCGTGACCAGCACACATTCACCTTTTCTGATAGAGCTAATTTTCTTTATAGTAGTCAGTATGGGGCAATGTTTTGGAATTGCGCTGAAAAAAGCATTAATAACACAGGGATGTTTTTGTTACTGCTGAGCAGTGCTTACACAGCGTCAAGGCCTTTTCTGCTTCTCAGGCTATCCTGTCATCAAGCAGGCTGTGCATGAACAAGAGACTGGGAGGGGACACAGCTGGGACAGCTGACTTCAACTCACCAAAGGGATGTTCTATACCATATGATATCATGCTCAGCATATTAAGCTGAGGGAAGAAGAAGGAAGGGGGTAAGTTTGGCATTTTGTCTTCCAATTGAGTTATCCAGGACTGAAAGGGAGTGAAGGAGAAAAAGCTGCATTTGACAGATCTTCCAGACTAGTAAGATACATACATGGTGCACAAATTCATGAGGTGTACTGAGATTGAAGCCTGATCAGCTCCTTGTTATTTGGTGAGAGCTAGATCCAAGAAAGAGTGTGTGTACCTAAAAGTTGGTGTCTTCAGCAAGGAAGGAAGAACACTTCCTCAACTTTAATTTAGATTTGTTCTTGCGTAAGTAAAAAAATTCTTTGATTGAAAGAAAAAAGAGAAAATAACTCTAGGTTTACTAAAGCAAGAAAAGAGGCAAGAGGAGCCTTGTATGTTTAACTCAACAGCATTCATCAGGATGAAGGGGGACATCTTTTCTGTTCGTCCTTTAGCCCAGCAGGCTTAGGGAAGGATCTCCAGTAACACCGTAGCTCCATCTAAGAACATTTTGGTGAACGTTTTCAGGCAGGTCTGGAAAATAAAATAAATAACTGACAGAATTACAACCACTGATAAGTCTCGGCACTGTGGGTAGTACATTGAAAAGCAAATTGTCTTAACTATTATTTGATAATAACAGTAGACTATTAGATGGTACTACATCTGACAAAGAGCATCGCAATATCTCGTCTCCTTAGTGAGATATATCAGCAAATCAGGCATGGTATGAACTTCAGAAATTAGGACATCTGCCCCTGAAAACATAATTTTTCTTAGGGTAGACTGGCAAATTTCTCTGAATTCACTGATCTTAGCAGTTAAAAAAACAGTAGGTTGAACATCTGAATCTCACTTTTTAAACTTCTTAATTAACTAAACCTTTTCCAACATTTTTCTCAGTTAACACACTACTTTTTCCACTTTCAAACTTTAACTGAAAGAGAAAGCTCTCCACACAAATTACATTGTCTGTAAGCTGTCTTCTAATATTCAGCCTTCCCTGTGATATATCCCTGAAAAGGGTTGTCAGCTACACCGTAAATCCTTTTTACTTCAAATCACTAAGTTCACTGAATGCACATAACTCCAATTAACTGCAGCTTGCTGGCTCAAAAGCAATTTGGTCTTTCATTAATTACTAAGGTAAACACAGGAAAAGCTCTTTTAGTTTGCCTGAATTCACAAAACAAACAAACTCCCCCCTGTCTTTGATGATCCAAGACAATCTTGTCTTTTGATGCTTATCACTTAGTTGTTCAATAAAATGTAATTAAAAACAAAGACAACAACATCCCCCTATCACCAACCCTGAGTTACAGTTAATTGTCAGGCTTTCAAACTTACTCTCACAGTGCAAAGCTTATTGCACTTTAGGTCACAAGACTATTTGTTTAATCTCTTTCCTTGTGGATTGACTCTCCAGAGTCTCAGTGGGATTTCTGGAGGTGAAATTCAGTTACAGCTACCTGAAGGATTTTCTCATTTGGTTTCGTGTAGAATATATGCAAAATCAAAGAGATATGCATGTTTTTATTCAAAGGCGTAAGTCATCTCTTCTACAAATCTAGAACTATTTATGATGCTTAGCAAGCCTTTTGATCAATTTATTCTGCCCCCCTCCCAAACTGCTACTATTTGTCTTAATTTAAGGATAATTGGAATTTCACACAGAATAACAAGAGGGGTGGAGGCCATTTGAAAGTGTACACATACAAAATCCAGGTAAATCCAAGCTAGTAAATGGAAAACCAGTGGAAGGTAACTAAAGTATCAGTATGATCACACCAAGGAACCAATCTGAAGTTATCAAGGGCTTCAGAAACTAAACTGAGCAGTGATATGGGCACACAAGAAGTAATTATAAAAATTAATGGACTGTTATTCATCTAGGTTTTTTTATGTTAATGAACAAATCAGTCTTGCATGTGAGTGTACCACATCTGTTTGTGCCTACATACACAGAGAAACACATCCACATGTCACGCAAGCTGGCTTGATTGCACTTTGCGGGACATATTTGTATACATTTTATCACCGTTTCTGTAAACAGTAGTTTCTTTCAGTATGTTCCATGCTCTCTGCCTGGGTCTTAATGGAAGTGTTAATTAGAAGCGCAGTAGGAAAACAATTTATGCTTCTAAACATGTCTTGTGTATGGAGTTTGAGTAATGAGAAAAAACAGGCCAGAACATTTGTACGAACAGATACTAATTACTGTTTCTGAGTCTAACATGCTCACTATTATTGCCAAGAGTACAGTATGGAACTATGAAAGAGACAGATGATGAGACATTCTAAATAATCAGGGGAAAAAAAGGACCAAAGTCCTGAATTGCTATAAAAGTGATTTTACGCATTTAGCTGAAGGTAGAAAGGTTTTCATAAAAACTCATTCTGCGGCGTCTTTAATTTGCTTCATGTTCTGTATCTATTGTATTCTCTATACACTGATCTTGATGAAATATTTAGAAATCTGTGGCACAATTTTACCTGATCATAACTATTCTGCCTCAAATGTACTTTGTATGTATCCAAGTATATCCTTTCACTGCGTAAAATCAGGTTTATACGGGCTCTGGAAAGATTTTTTCCCTCTTCTGTATTCCTGGAGTTTATCAGGAAAGAGGATGATAGTAGGATAGACTTCCGTATGATTATCTAGAGAACTTACATTAATATGTTTACAGTCATAGATAACTATCTCTATAAACTAGTGGGTGTTTAAACCTGATAGTAAATTTGGTGAACAACAATATCAGAATACCGGAAGGGGGAGGAAAAAGCAACAATAAGGAAAATGTAAAAGGGAAGTATTGATAATATAAATGGCAAAAAAATAAACATCAGTAGGAAATAAAAGGCACTAATACTGTATGTGGATTCTTATTGCTTGTAAAATGATGGAATAAATACCAAGGCTAATGAAGAGCGTAGTTTGATTATTTACCACCTGGTTTCGTTAAATTTTTTTTCTGAGTTCATTGTACCTCACACACAGTTGGAGTGGAACAGTAAGTATATAATTTTCTGCTGCTTAAGTACGCTATTCACTATAAATTGAAAACTTCAGCTTGCTTTAACTTTCTGTACAGCCAGAGAACGTGATCATCAGCTCAGTCATCCAGGAGTATGGTGGGTTCCTTCAGAATTATATTTTCTGTTTAGCTGTCCACTGCCTGTAAACTGCTTTTATGGAGTGGGGTAATACAGGCAATTTTCACTTTTCTCAGAGGTGTAGTCAAATATGTATTTTTTTTTACAGCTAGGAGTAATATAGATTGCCTTTAATTTTTGTTGCAATCCTTACTATATTTTTGTAGGGTGTCATCAAAAAGCTCTAGCTAAAAATGAAAAGAAATTTGAGACGGATGCAGTTTTTGCATATATATATATATACACATGTACATACATATGCATATATAATGGAGAATGCATACTAAGACATTGTTAATAACTACACGCAACTCTTTTCTGTTTAAGTATAGGCTTTATATTTTTCAAGTTTGCTCTTCATTCTGTTAACATAGAAGTCAACAGTGAAACCATTGGTCAGATTTGGATCAACTGAAAAAACTTTTAAGGTTCCACTAAAGACCTTGTCGTCTCACTTGCAAGGAAACTAGATGAACGTAAAACTTAGAAACTGCATATGGAATTCACAGCAGGTCCTTGAAGAGTGAGACAAAAAAAAAAAAAAAAGAGATTAGAGTTCCTGGAATGCTTGATTTCATAGCAAAACCTCAAGGATAGTCTGGGTCCAGATAATACATTGAAAAAATGGAGGGTAATGAAAGTGGCATTTCAGGGTTAAAGTCTGAAAAAACAAAGTGATCCCTGCTTGGAACCACATCTAATGCCATTTCCTGTTGACAATGGTACAGTTTGCCAGTTTGGAAGAATTCACATACCCTACTGTGTGCAAGTGCTCATGGTTTTTAAAGTGTTCCCCTTTGTTTTCCAATAGTGATGAAAGATAGCAAGCAGATGACTGAAGCAGGTGAACACTGTCAACAGTAGGTTCTGAAAAACAGCTATCAAGATGTATGGGTTGAAGAAAGAAAGACAGAAGATAGGTGAAAAAAAGGAAGATGAGAGGGTTAGATGAGAGAAAAGGTGAGAAAAAAGGGTAAACACAGGACAATAAGTAGGATATGAAATGTTGAATGCCTGAGTCACAAACAACCATGTCTCTCCATTGGCCAGAACTTCCAGTTTCTGGCCCCCTGTTTTGGGTCTTTCACATCAAAATTTGAATTATTTTTGTGAATTATTAGAATGCAGAAATTCATCTCATCCACTGTCAGCACTGATAAGGTATATTGCTACTACAGCAGCACTAGTCATCTGTTTCCCCTCTAGTCAGTGAAGAGAAATGCATATTTTTAAGGCATGATTCATCTGACGTATTTTAGGCATTTACATTAGCATGAGACCAATTGTGCCATGGAAGTGCTTGCTTTTCTCCATTGCCTGGACCTTTCTTACATTACTACTTCATGTACAAGCAGCTACAGTAGATCACATTACTTAACTCTTTTGTACCTTTGCATTTAAATGGTCTGGTGGCTTGTAATCGTTGACTGTGAGTAGCTGTGGGTTTTGTCTTACTGTCATCATTGCTTAAAATTGGTAGAGTCCCAAGTTGTTTTTTTTGTTCTTCCCTTTTCTGAGCAAAATCAAATGCTAAAAATAAATAAATTCTAAAGCAATTCTTGTGGTTTTAGCTTTTGTAAATATTTAAAATATTTTTATGGTACATCTAAAATGTATAAAAAAATAAATCTTTTTAAAATTGAAGAGACATTCCATTGCTTTTTGAAGTATAGTCATAATTCTTTGAAACTGTTTGGCAAATTTGACTTAATTTTGGCAGGACTTACAAAGCATTTTTGGGTAGTAAAAGATTGGGGGAAAAAAAGTTTGAAGAGCTCTAGCGGCCAGATTGATTGTGGAAGTTTTTTCCAAGCTTGATCCTTTTTTGAAAAACCCTCAGTTGTATGTCTGTGAAATAATTGCTTGCCCTTGCTATAAGTCGTGCCCAAGTACTGTACACAAATTTGCCTGTGCAATAGCTGTCGGCCAGGCAGTCTGTTGCAGAATGTGTCTGTCTTCTGTACAAAGTCCAGAGGCCCAGAAGGCAGGTTTCTAATTGCACATTGGCAGCCACAGTAGAGGACAGGAGAACTGTGAAGAGGACTGGGATGTTCAGTGTTTGGAAGAAACGGTAAGATTCAGTGGGTTAATTTGAAGTAGCAATGGGCCTTTCCAGCCGACTGTAAACTGTACAATGAAGTATGGATTGGAATGTTGCTGGGGTATGTAGCACTTGTAACTGATTCTGAAAAAGAGAGACAGCCTATAAATCTTTCCCTTAGATGAGACAAAATGTTGTGTTAGAGGGAGCACAAGTAGTGGGGCAACGGTAGTGGGCTAGGGAACAGGCAAGAGCCATGGGACTGCAGTGGGAATCCCTGTGTGGAGTTTGAGTACATAGGAGTTCAGTGCCAAGCCAGGCAGGAAGAGGCACTAGTGAAAAGCCACATGGATCAGACAAAGATAAATACACATAAGTAAGTAAGTTGTCCCCACTAACAGCTGCCTGCACTAAAAACTAACCATCCTTTTATTTCCCACATGCCAACATGTCAACGTGGATTATTTCTTTCTGTTTTTTTTCTAATCCTTGCATGCTTTGAGGAATCACCTCTGTTTCTACCGGTATCTTTGCCAACAGGACTAGGAAGTCAGATTTTTGCCTATAACTGTATCTGCCAGGTAAATACCATAATGACTCATTCTTTGTGTTAAGACTTGGATTTTCACAGTGTTGCTGGCACTCAAGTGTTATTAGCATAATGTATTTTTAGTGAACTCTGTCAGCAGAGCACTGTATGGCTAATCAAGCACTCATTGGGGATAAATGGTAGACTTAATATTCTTATCGGGCTACTGGAGCTTAGAAGTTACCGACCCTTGTTCCACTTATATCAAAGCCACTTACAATGCTACTAGCTTGCAGCAAATTCATTTTCTGTTCATGTCTGATTGCCTATGATGGTGCCTGGAAACAGAAAACAGAAAATGGGAAATGGGAAGGAATGAGGGCCCCTGTTGTCTCAGGCCCTAATGCAATTGCGAGATATTGATCACGTTGGATACTTCAACCTAATCCTCACAGTTTCACAGACTTTGCAAAAAGCATTTCTCATAAGCACATTTTGAATTATATTTTAACCTTAGTGATTCAGAAACACTATTCTTTAAGAGGATCTATTTAATATTGGTAGTAGCTGCCAGGTCAACTGGGGATTTTATTAATTTTCTCTAATATTTAATCGTGGCTGTTGTCCCTTCAGAATCTGGACAGTCTAGGTCAAGGTGATGTCGTGGGTCAAACCCAGGAGCTGCTTCCCTCTAATGTTTTGCTTTTTCCCTAGGAAAGATCAGGGCTGGGTGGATGGGCAGTGACATCTGCCTGAGCATTGAAACTCTTCTTGTGGTGCCTGTCCTGCCACATTTTCACATTCCTGACACATCTCTGGGCTTAGGAGCCCCGCAGCAGGGCAAAAGGGCTCCTTCAACCCCTCCATATCAGTGTTACTTGACAGCATCTCTTCACATTTATTGATCCATGTGTTGAGCAGTAGGCTTTGCATGAGATTCAGTTTTCCACTGAGAAGCAAAACCACAGTTAAATGCAAAGTAAATAATTATTTACTTTTTTTTTCTTTTCTTTTTTTTTTTTTTTTTTATAAACTAGAAGGTAGAATACCGAAGGGAGGAACTGTGAAGGTTGATGCATACACAGAGATCCTTAAAAACATCCCTTGGGACAGACATTAGGAATAGTCTACAAATAGCAAGAATAATTGTCTCACTTATTCTCTAATTTTGTTTTTGGATTTCTTGGGACAAAACACACCACAGTTTTCCACTCTTCTGAGATTTTAGGCCAGCTGGATGCCGGTAAGGATTTTTCTGTGGTAGGTCCAGAAAGTTTGCTGTCTTCCTGGCCTGGATCTGTGTGTGTGCATGTGTGTGCCTGAGTGTCTGTGTATTTTTGGTCAGACACGAGTGTTGCGAGATACTCGTTAAATATATTGAAAAAAAGACTCTTAGTAAATTGGATTTTGTAGCATGTTTGGCCTAGAAGTGGGTATTGGCTGTCAATTGCCCTTGCAGGATGGGTAACAGACTGTGCCTGCAGAGGGGAATTCCTCCCCAGAGACTGGTACCAACAGGACCAGCCTCCACCCTCTCTACACACTTTGGCAGGAGATACTATTCCCTCTCCACATCTTGGACTGCAAGTACCCCCCAGGGATCAACTGTACCTGCAGGTATGTTGAAATTTCTTATCTCTGAAGCACTGCAACATCCTAAATTTATTTCCAGATGCAAATCCTTTTGCTTAGTGACATCTTCCAAGAGTATTTGCCAGAGGTTTATTGTTCCCTTTTATGGCAGCTGAAACATTCAGAATTCAGCTAGAATTAATTAGCCTTCATCTTTAAAGCATTTGTTATAAGTCTATTTCCAAATCTTTCTGACCTGGCTTCCTAGAACTGTGTTGCATTACATTTTTACCGACTCTCTCCTGTCCAGATGGCATTTAAAACAAACCCAAAACAAGCATTTCTTGATACTTCGAATGTAAAGGAAATAAAATATAAAGCAACTTAGGTTTGTTTATAATTTTTGGTAATTTTCTATAAAGACTACATACGATGATTTAACAATAAAGTTGTCAGATTTGGTAGCTAGCTGCCTGGGCTAAGGAGCCTTTCTCCCTTTTCAAGGACTTGCATTTGTTTCTCACTAGCATGTACCATTGCTGTGCAAATATTTAGAGGAAAATATCCTGCAATTCCGATGCAAGGAGAAATTTGTTATTTCAGATACATTAAGACTTTCCTTGTTTTGCCCTAACGGGTTGTTTTGTCTTCAGGAAAGCAGTGTTGTTTTACATGTTGTATACAAATATCTTTCAAAATGGTTGTCATCTTCCAATGTCAATAATACAACTGAAGTTACCAACTTGCTTTCAGGAGGTTGTTTTAGAAGGACATCCATTTCTGCTATTTGCCCTAGATCACTGGGAGATAGTCGTTGTGTTTCGCTCCTGGAAAAGAGGTTATGCAACCACTTCTGCCAACTGCTAGCTATTAAAAATGATGGCAAAAATTATTATTTAAATAGGGGTCACACTTCAGGAAGGTAAAAGAATTTGGGCTGAAATAGTATCAAGTAAGGTAATGTGGCCACAAAAAGCAAAGGAAAGTTGTAATTTATATATGTGTATGCTCATACATGTACATTTATGTATAGTGGAACCTGAATGAAGCATCAAGAAGGTTAAAGCAGGTGCATAACAAGAATAAAGGTCAAGATTTAGATGTGTACATTTGTTTGTGTCCTCCATAGAAAAAAAAGAAGGATTTTTCTTTGTTTTTAATAGGATCACTTTAAGAAATTTTACATTTGATATTTTTAATGCTAAGTGTTATGAATAATAAAACAACACAAGCATTGCAAGTTCACAATGCAATTTGACCCACGCTAAATCTTTGGTGTAGAGCATGTAACAATTTTGTTTTAGAGACTAGATTTTAATGAATACATTTACCTGTAAATCCTCAGAAAATTAATTCTTCATTCAAAATAAATGGAAATTTGGTAGGAGCGAGGCTTCATGTCTCATATATGATAAAGGGGTTGAATTCCAGCTTTACCTTACATGTAAAGCTTCAGCTGGCACTTCCACAATGCATGTCCTGCATTCTGTTTGATGTGTATATCAACGTCCTCCAACTATCACAAGCTAAGAAAAACACAGTTAACTGCCAGTTTTTGAAATTTTCTAATGCTGACTGACTAATTAAAGGAAGCTTGTTTATATGCTGCTAGCATTTATGCCATCTAAAACTTAGCCCCTTTTTCACTCCTTGTTTCCAATGCTATTATCCACCCACCTTGTTTGACTGGGAAAGGATCAACATGAAAAATTCCTCCCATGGCAGATGGGTGGGTCTTTTTTTCAAATATTCCTGTGAATATTGAGGAGATCTGGCAGTAGTAGATTTTATTTGTGCTTCTAAAGACAATAGATATGGCTCATTTTGTATACTCAGTATATATTAATTCTTACTGTTGCTTGTCAGACTTTATGTTCTGTAAATGGAAAATTTAAATAACAACAAAGCATTTGAACTGAAAGTAAGGAATGACAAAGAACTGAGTTATAATCAAATGGAATATTAGGCAGAATTTGAGGCCACCGTGACTGCAACTGAATTTTTACTTGGTGCCTCACCAAAAAGACAAAACCTTCTCCATCATATGTGCCCCCAAACGCCAGTCTGATGCATTTTCTTAAGGCATGAATTAACGAAAATAATTCCACCTTCTCCATAGTAGGCCTGGTTTAAGCTGGGAAGTTTTGGTATGAAGTGGAAAATATTTATATGTGGAAATAAAAGGTTGTAAATAAGTATTTAAAGCTGTATTTTTGAGTAGAAAAGAAGATTATATGAATAGGGACCCTTCAATTTAACAGAAAATCACAAGTTTTGGTTCTTTTCAGGATATGAAGATTGAAATGTGCGTTTGTTGCAGATATAGCCCCTTTCTCAAACATCAGACTGGGCTCCAGCTGCTGCCATGTTTTGCACCTTCTAGAAGCCATCCCTCCAAGTACAGCCTTGCAAACTGGGTAAAATGGGACAAAAAGTCAACCTGATTAACATATTTAAAATATTCTCACAATACACGTGAAACATCACAATATTTAGAGAATCACGGAGTCACATGGGGAAAAGCTCAGTGGAAATCTGTGGCTGTGTTCTTTAAGGGCAAACCTCAGCAGATCAAGGGAGTTGTTTATGTTAGGTTTTAGCAGCTGATAGGTCTTAAGATACTAAATGCTCTTGCTCTTCAAGTTACAAAGAGAAAATAGTTTTACATAAAATACCTGTTAAGGGTAAAGGGCAGGAGGGCCCAGTTCTTTAATGGCTGTTTAATAATACTGAAGTCATATTCTGGAATATTTTGGTGAGTTCAAGTAATTGAATTGCTTAAGATTCAAGATTTACATCTGATATTTTATTGGTATTTACAACTCCAATGTCTCGAAGCATTCATCACAAACAACAAGGTTGTACATACTTACCACAGATTTTTTTTGTTTGTTTCCGAAAGTCACTGGAAATAATATGTCAACCACACACTCCAGATATTTGGCTGTTAGAATAAATATCTTTCCTACCTCAATGACATAAAGAGTAGTTGGAGAAAGCTACAGATCAAACCAAATTATGAAGATCATGAAATAACAGGGGGCCTCCAAAGCTTCATTTCTGTATGGAATTAAAAATTACAGCCTCCACAACAGCTCTTACTGAAGGAAGTTCATTTTAATCTTACCTTCTGTGAACTTTTCATGTACTCAAACAGATGAACTTCTGAAGGAAAAGGCGTGAGATGAGGTTAACAAGAGAGGGAGTGAAAGTGGTCCATGAATGAGTCTGTATGTCAGAAGGTTAGTCACAATACGGAAAATGTTAAAAAGCTGTCTAAAGTCCAAAGAAATGTTTCTTTTGCTCTGTGCAACTGACGAAAACCTTTCTAAAGCTGCAAACTTGATATGCAGCAACAGTAGAATACATCTCTAAACATATGAAAGGCACTAGGCTGAAACTAGACCAAGCCTTTCACAAGTCTCACCTTTCAGTTTATTCTCAAGGGGATTGCTGTTTCAGAAACTGAAAGATACTTTTCCATACTAAAGAGGTCTTTTTTAACTAGTGCCGTACTTTATTGTTGACTCATTCAAGTGGCACCCAATAGAGCAACCGAATTTTATTTGGAAACCCACTTAGGGCTTAACAGTTTTGGCAGTATAACTTTCTTCTGGCTTTGGGAGATTTTTCTACAGCTTTTTACCATGTAAATGTGCCCACTGAGTGATTCAGTTAGAAATTTCCATGAGAATACACCCTGACAGCAAGAGCCATAGCTACACCCCAGCATACACTTTCACACAGGATGGGCTGAAAAGCTTTCTGGGAATCACTAAGCTTGCAAACTGATTATTTAAATCTTTTTATTTCTGCATTAAATTTTCAAGGTGAGCGTGTGTGTCTAAGCATACCTTGTTATTTTAGCCACTGGTGGTTTGAAGCCGTTTTCCCGCCGGTATTATCTTAGTTGATACACATTTAGAGTTTTTCCCACATAGAACTTTAGGGATATTTTCTTCTCTGATTGTGCTTGTCATGCTTTGTTCTTAAACAGTAGGAAGTCTGTGGTTTTCTTTCCTCCAAGATACCAGTATTTCTGTCATTTCTGTGTAGGTCTGAAAAGTTTCTTCTGTGCTGTCTGGTACTAATAGAGACCTGTTTCTTCTAGTTGATTAATTTTGCCATGCTTTCAAGATGCTAAATGCTACTTGAATCCTATGTAGTTTGACAGTATAAATATTTTTAAAGGTGGTCGCAGTTCCACTTACTTCTTGACATTTGGTAACCTAGTTTTATCTTCATGCATAGAACTACTGATATGAGTAAAGTTCTTATAGATGAGAACTTTGGAGACTGACACCTTTGGGAACTGGCAGCTGTGGATATAATTGTGTGAGGAGAGTTGGTGAATTGGAAGAACTGACAGACTGAACTGGCTGAACATTGTTGAATACAGAGGAGAAACCTGAACATTTTAATTGAGGTCAGAGGTAATTGTCTGGAAAGGGATAGAGGATTTTTTTTTGAACCAACTGATTAAGAAAGGGGAAGTGGTTTTGTTAAGGGTCATATTGTTAGTAAGTTTGGAGTTTGGGGTAGCAGAAGTTCTTGAAGGGTAGACTGAGAACTTTATTTATAATTTTATAATTAGGAAATGTCACATTGATTGGGCAGCATTTTATTAGCTATGGTCTATAAACCTAAGGAGAAAGAATTTTTATTTATTTATTTATTTATTATTTTGCATGAGGATGGTACACTAACTGAAAAGAATCAACATAAACTTAAGAGCTTGGTATTTCATTAAGTCTTCGGGTGAATATAAGTAAGGCAAGCTCTCTATTTTACTGACTGCAGATATGATCATTTTACTACTCGTTCTTCTGGAAAGCTGCCACTGCCATTTCTTTTTCCTGCCAGCATTACTTAGCTGAATCTACAGCAAGGTGCTGTATGTAACCTGGCTACATATGCAATTCTGTGCATGTATATATCCTTAAAAGTACATCAAAAGCTTCTGCCTAGCTTAGTTGGGGATGAGACATTAATAGTAACAGCCTATAATGTCTGGAATGCTATGCAATATGAGAAGGAGGAGACCTGCTACAGTGTATTCATTTGTCTGGCTGTTCTCAGAAGATCAGCATTTAGATATGTTTGCTTTCAGTGTTCTCAGCCGCCTTTGCACATCATTTATGCAGATCTTAAAACGTTTCCAGGCAGATCTTATATTAGAAAAACAAATTCAGAATGTCTTTTTCCTAATTTCTAGGGGACAGTATGTTTTTAATATCGCAGGTAAGGTTTAAAAGGAATGACGTTGTACATTGTAAGAGATAATTATGCTAACTACAGTTAAATTCATAGTTACTCAATGGTTTGTCAAAAAGTATAGAACCATGGGAAATCCATTAAGTATACCTAGGTTAGTTAGCCATAAGTGTATCCCTTTCCTATATATTTTAGTGTGTTGCTATAGTTATTCTCTGTGAAAAATAATATACTACAATTAAGTAAACCTCTGTTGAGAGTATTTTGTAAAATGTTGGTATGCTGAACAGTATTATGCTTGTACTTTATTTTACAGTTTGAGTACTGTTTATTGAGTAAGGTGAACATGCCATGGGAAAATCACTGTACAGGACAGTGGAAGAGGAAGAAGGTAGAGTGAGCTTGATATGTACATGAAAGGAGTTGGTTGCAGCTAAGGATCATATTCACAAAAGAGCTCAAAGATGGGTTTATAATGGGGAAGAAAAGCAAAGAGAAAATTCAGAAGGGAACAAAGTTATATTTAGTTTCCTCAGACCATATCCCTCTCTAGGGAAGTAACAGGTGGACCTGCTTTTTGTATGTCCTTTCCGCCCTTCCCGTTGTTTCTTCTTCAGTAGTATTTGTAGATCTTCAGATTAAATTGCAGACTCATTCTGCTCCAGATGAGCTGCTAAACAGCTTTCCTTTGTAAATTCTGTTGCTGCAAAGCAGAGTGAGCCCAGGCTGCTTGGAGAAACAAAGTGATTTTAACAGAGCTGCTAGCCTAGTAAAATAGGGCTCAGGCTTTGAACGTGTGACCTAAAAAGGGTAGAGAAATGGCTGTGGATGAAGAATGGCAAAAGGGAGCTAAAATAGCTTGCCTATATCATGTATGGTATATCCTCATTGCTATTTTAAAATAACAGCACAAGTAAATGCAAAAGCAATAGCAACTCTTATAGACATACTTGAACTATCTTCAAGGTAGCAAGCTTTGACATTGATAACTTTGCCTGTTTCCCTCATATTCCTTTAATATAAGAACAAGCAACCTCTTTCTGGCTTTTCATTATGTGAAGACTAGTACAATCTGGTGGCTATTGTATGATTCAAATAATATTTATTTGTCTAGGACAGCAATTATAAGAGATCATTGTATCTTCGAGTATAACTTTATCTGACCTCAAGCAGCTTCCAGCAAAAACAGCAGAATTTGTAAAGACAGATTCCACACCAGAAAGTAAGTAAACAAACAGAACAGTACCAGTACACAATGGTTCATATAACCACAGCATCCTATCATATTTCCATCAAAACAAAAAGAGCTAAAAAGGAAAAAAGCCAACGAAAGACAACTCTTCTGAAAAATAAGAGGAGCAATAAAAAAGCAGGTTGATGAAATGAAGCATTCTTTAAAATAAACTACAACACACATATATGCAGAGGGCAGAAGAGATGTGACACAGGCTTTTAAGAAACAGACAAGGAATTACAAATGTGTAGTGTTTTACCCTGAACAAATTAATTTGTCAGGAGCTTGAGCAATTCTTGGGTTTGATGGTTAGGTTGTGGGTTTTGTTGTTTTTTCTGCAAAGGGGGTTGTTTTTGCAGAATGCCCTATGTGTGCATAACAAGTCATCTAAATCAATATTGTACATTGTCTTTAGGCAGTTATTTTCTGCTCAATTTGTCAAAGGTAAGAAGTAAATTCCAAGCAGTTTTGAACTGTTATTTTGTTGTAATTATCCTTCCCTTTTAAAAAGATACTGTGATTTATGATGCAAAATAAGTGCTTCAGGGTTACTTTCTGGCATTCATTATGTCAAAGAAAGAAACAATTAAAACCCAGGTAAATAAGAGACTGGTAGGTGCAAGCGTGTGCAACGCAGCCTGAAATTAGATGGAATACTGAAGATTTATAAATGCGTTTTTTGTACTTGATGGTAGTGTTAGATCTATTGACTACCATCTGAATATAATATATAGCTATACTAAAACTTAATTTTAACCTTTGCCAACATTGTAAGAACAGTCTTGTAACAGATTCTCTCTGTGTGAGTGTGTCTGCGCGCATGTGTGAGTGTCTGTGTGTACACATATGTGTGTGTGCTCTACACTCTACCAGGGAGAAAGGTATAAAATTTGTAGGATTCAAGAAGCTTAATGGTGAACTACAAAGTGAGGCTCAGGGGGAACAACATTAATATTGTCGTCCAGAGATGTGAAAAAATGCACAGCAATAAGAGATAGCTTAGAAGTAGTAATTGAATCTGTTCTTAAGGTTATGTTTGCTGAGTTTCTCTCTTTGGAAGGAACTAGCTGTGTGATTTCCATTAGTATCCCTCAAGACTTTTTACAGCTTCTGCATTACAGCTACTGCAAATCCCACTGGAAATGCTGTAACCATACCTGTCATCGCCATCTTAGCCTATAATATCCATACCAGTTTGCTTTTCCCACTTGACCCACCTTTCCTGTCATTCCTGGTACATGACACCACTGTCCAGGTGCAGTCTTACAAAAATAAGGGAGGCCTTAGACTTCCCTTCATTCCCTTTACTTCAATGTTAGACTATTCTCGAATTTGGAGCTTAGGGACATGAAATTATCCATATGACAGTAATCTTTATAAAAAACAAATCGTGCTTTATTTCAGAAAGTGAAAAGCAAAGCTGTTTTGTACAGAGGTAGAACAATGTTTAGTTGAGAAACTATTTTTTCCTGAATTACTTGACTGATTATGAATGTGAGGGCATATTCACAAAGATTAGTCATTTAAGTCATTACGAGGCTAAACCCTCTAATTAGCAAAAGACCTTCCAGGGACAGGTCAGAATAAATAAAAGCAAGCCCTGTTTTGACTCAAAGGCAGACCCTCTCTCTCTCTCTTGCACTTGCACTCTTTGTCTTGCCATTGAATACAGAGCAATCTTGGGGAGCTCGTCTCCAGAAGTGAAAATAATTAGTTGTTGAAGATGACCTTCCTTCAAGTAGTGGAGTAGGATACAGTGACTTCTAAATCTGAACCTTTCAATCTGAATTATTCTTTTATTCTATTTAGATCTAACTTCACTGAAAGTATGGATTGTGATGTTCTTACTGGTGATACTCTCCAATCTGCAAAGAAGCACATTTTTGCATTATGCCTAGCCTTATATACTTATACAATTTAGAAGAGAAAATTATTGTTTAAATATGCCAGTCAGAAATAACACAATAGTTTTCCTCTGGCAAGTATACTGAAGATGTTTTGGGTAAGCTAGAGAACAGTCAAAAGAAACTGTACTTCGAACATCATCACAATTCCCTTTTCTATACAAGTCTCTGAAATAATCTTCCACAGGTCTTTACATCTTATAATAATTTTTTCATTGGTACAGTCAGTAAACTGCACATTTGTGTACACTACGTTGCTAATCAGTATTATAATTCAGTGGTTACAGAAGCTGCCCTACATAAATTCCAGGACAGTTTTGAGATCTGATAATCTAGTTGTCCCTAAATGTTTTCGCTCGTTATGATGTCAGTTGCCCTGCCATAGCTTGTGGGGTCAGAGTGCTCTGTGCTTGTTTAAACAGGGGTCTTTTTTGCCTGAGTTTTACTATTTTCATGTTTTCCTTATTTAGAAAAGTATCAACAGTATAGTGGTCCCAGAAGACATACTGGTCCATAATGCACTCCATACTTTAAACTCAAAGAAGGATATTATTTAATGAATGTTAATAAATTTCTAGCATGTTGAGTGCAAAACACCAGTCCTGCACAATGATCATATATGTTTAAAGCATTGAGAGGAGGCAAAATAACTTCCATCTTTCTCCTCATTTAAAATTTGTTTGATTGATTTTCCTATTCTGATCTTTTTTTAAGAGATCCTTTGGTTCATGTAGATAGACTTGCTTGATTTTTTTTCTGCATTGTGTAACCAAGAATTTGATGAGACTAGACTGCCATTCATAAGGTAGCATAGCTTTTCTTTCTGTTGTTGTAATTGGTCACATATAATTTATGTGTTTGGAATTAATGTTTGTGCTAGATCTCAACCAGAAGGTATAAGGTAATAACTTTTGGCATTACATCAGCTCTAAAACTTTCTGTCTCCTTACTCTGTTCAAGCATAGACGACCAGGTTCACTTTACAAATATTTTGTTGAGCACATTCTGTATGGGATTATCAACCACACAGCTGGATGACACACAGATGCTTAGTAAGCCTTATTACCCCGTTCTTCATTTTATTGAAGTTGTCATTTTTTAAAATTTTTTTTTTTAAATGATCCTCCAACATTGTGTCTCTATGGAATGTGGCAGGGTGGGTGTATTAGTTCTTTTATTCCTCTCTTGCCCAATGCCTTCTTTGAGCAATAATTAATGGATTTAGAAAGAAATTCTCCATTCAAGAGACAATGTCTTGGTAATTTCTTTCTTTTCTGCATCACTTCATCCTTGTGCATATCTGTGCATATCTGGCTCTACAACTGAGCCAACACTTTAGAAATCCTTTATCTTTCCATATGTTTTTCTGACTGACAATAAGTTTTGCTTTATATTGCTCCACCTTACTCTTTTCATAGTCTACTTTACCTAAACTTCAGCTTTAGGCTTTGTCTTTCTCCTGAGATATTGCCTCATACCTCATCATAAACATGCATCTTGATACGGACACTAGCTCCTGATTGAGAATGGCTTTCTGCAGATTAGAATCTCTTTATTTAATATATGGTTAAAGAAAAAAAAAAAAAATAAAGAATTCTAACAAGTACTCTTAATGCCATTTTTCTTTGGTAAGAAATGCACCTCTTCTTTCATGCACGTAATTGAATTTTAAACTATACCATCTTACACCACTAAAAAATTTCAGAGGAAGATAGTCCCTGGAGTCCCCTCCTAATAAAATTTTTTTTCAACTGAAGACTTATTAATCAAAGCTCAGAGAGTGTGAAACTCTGGAACCCCCTAGCACTGAAAGACAGAACTTGGTTTTAATTATTTGGAAATTATTTTAATTTTGTCATGGGTAGAGATATAGCTGATAATTCAAGTAGAAAATGAAAGTTGAAATTCAGCCATATTTATGCAACAATGAAAACTCAGCTTGGGTTCTATTTTCCAATCCAAGAATATATATACATACACGCCTGTCTACACAAATGAGATCGCTCTCCCAGTTTGTGCGTGCATGAGTCCTAAGTACAGATCTTTCCTTCACTTTTGTTAGCAGATAGGCAGTTCCAGTTCAGGCTGGTAATGCTTAATTGCATATCACAAATAGGAGGAAAAAAAAAAAAAAAAGTGAACGTGCCTTTCGCTGAAGTAATATTTACTTTGTCAGTTTGAATAACATCTGCACTTGCTACTTCAATCTTTCTACCAGTGTTTGACCTCCATTTTCTCTGCTATCTCTTCTGATTATGAATTATTATTTAAGCTCTAAACACAAAAGTCCATTATGGTTTTTGACCTTGCTCATTCATGTATCTTCTATATCAAGGTTCTGCACTTACCTGTCCTCTCATAAATTAAACTGGATTTCATATTAGAAATATAGTTACAACTGGCTCTTGACTTTTGTCAGGCATTAAATAATCCAGAATGAAAAAGCAAACTATGTACACAATGACAGTATAAAATACGTTCAAATCATATAAGGTCTCTGTTTTTCCATGTTTACCTTTTGGACACCTAATAATTTGATGCAGGTTCTCTTGTACTAAGAAAATGTGGCACTTACACAGAAGCAACATTCTGGTGAAAAACAGAATAGTCAGGTAATCCTCAAAATTTAGGATCAAGTGCTGTTATTATTTCTGGACTTGGAAATGCATCTCTGAAGAGCAAACGTAAGACTGGGTTGTGCCAAAAAACATAGCTATTGTACCAAGTGGAATAGTCTGAACTGTCATGGAGCTATATGGCAGCAGGGCAAATGGAAAGAGAAAACAGGTCAGGGAAGTTTCCTAAAATTCTCTTTGAGGATGAAGTGTATGGACATCTAGAAATGTCCTCAAAGAGAGGATGAAGTCTTCTTGAGAATGGCTGGGAGAGAAGGCTGCTGCTGTGGGAGAGGAAAGACCAGATCTACAGAGGACACTTCACGCATATAAACCCAGACATTTTCAGACAGGTCTGTACCTAACGTGTCTGCACTCTCCCTCCAGGTATGCAGTGGCTTGTATGTTCTGGGCAGTCTGGTCATTGTTTTGACCTTGTCCAGGCAGAGGAAGACAGGAGTCTGTCCTATTCCATTCTGCCACAGGCTATGTGAGGGTCCTAATGAACAAAACTTCTTCATCTCCCTCTTCTTCCTGCCTTCCAGCACCTGAAGTGGGAGAGAAGCATCTAATTAATATTAAGTAATGAGATCTGGAAATTGGCTTTAGTCACAAATAAAATTTTTATTTCAGAGTTATATAAACAGTTTCATTCCTTGGTATATGAAGGAAGTTGGTATAGTTGGTGGGTTTTCAGGACAGCAGATAGCTGTTCTGCTGTACTTGCCATGTACAAGTAATCTACTCATAAAGGTTTATCTCTAAAAAATCACCCATCCTCTTTTTGAAGTTCTCTAGAACAGGTTTGTAATGTTCATGTGAATGATTGAAAGCCATCTTTTGAGCATGCTAATGTGATTTCATACATTAAATTGTCTCTTAATAGCAGTAAAATTGTGTTTTCTGTCATCCAGGGTTTATACATTTGCTTTAATAATTATAAGAGCAGGCCATTTTCTAGATAATTGCAAACATTGGCAATTCATATTTAAGTTTATGCATAAGGATATTATAGGTACTGTAAATTTTTTGCTTTATGAAAGATGCAGGATTAGTCTGATACATATCTTTTATGCATAGCCATTGATTGATGTGCCAGGGACTAATAAATGTTGTCTGAAGAGTTTCACTGCAATCTGATTCCCATTCATTTGCATGCAACTTCATTTTCTGAGCAGTGTTAAGAGTGTAAGTATTTCTCAGTAGTATTAAACTGACCTAAATCTGACATTAATTCTGGGATGTGACAGAGCAGAGGTATATAAACACCACTGACGTTACTGGGAAGACTCAGGCACATCTCCACATGGTGCAACTGATTTTGTACATAATACAACACTCTCCAAAGAGTAAGGGGATTGTAAAATCAAGGGATACCTTTAACCTTAATCTCTGAATGCTGATGTGTTTGTTTTTTTTTCCATCTGTAAAGAGGTGTTATGGTATGGTTTATGAAGTACAGATATGCTACAGTAAAGATCAAATCAGAAAAATCCACACGGCAATTAATATTTCTGATTTCAGAGAAGAATTGGACAGAGCACAGTAAATAAATGCTAGAGATGTGTGCTGGGCAATAATGATAAAAGAGATAATGAATAGTTGCTTATTTATGGCTGCTATAGCAAACAGAACCCAAAGGGAAAAGGCAAAACATGATCATGCAATTAAGACTATGTCATATAATTTATGCCAAAATACTTAACTTTTTCACCAAAAAATTTAATTATTATTATTTCTAACTTTTAGATGTTTCATCCTGCTACCTTAATAATGGTTTCAAATGTTTTTTATTGTAACTTTTCCATGGTTTAGGGGAAAACAAAATGTCCACTTAGCAAACACATCCTTCAGACATCTAGTTTTAGGTCAGTTTAAGTAGGCTGCCTCCTGTAGTTAGCAGAGAGATAGAGGTAATGAGTAGGAGAATCCTCCAGAAAACTTTTCAGAGCACTTACACTAGGCCTAGGAGATTTTAGCAGCTAAAACCTCACGTGTCTCTACTGAGTCTGTTCAAACTGCACATTTAGAAGGATGATTCATTTTAGCAGATTTTTTATTTGCTGGAAGAAGCTTTCATGTATATCTGCCATGTTCTAAACTACTTATTAATACACAGAACCTCCAGAGAGGATGACAAAAATAACAACAACAACAACAACAACAACAACAACAACATCATACACATGTATTAATAAAATAATATGTAGATTCTCATCTGAGTTATGACAAAGAAAGTTAAAAGTTGGTATAAAAAGCAATGAAAATTAAATTACTTTCAACATGAAGGTCCTTATAACTTACTACTAGCTCATGTTGCACATATTACCTTTAATAAATCTAAGAAGAGTGGCAAATAAGCAAATTATAATTTGAATTCCAGTATCCCTTAGAATAGGTCCATATCTTTGCAGAGAAGCTACTGAAACTAAAATCTGCTTTGTGCGAAGCCTTTGTAATTTTATGTCTGCAGTGTCAGTGATCAACAGGCACAAAGACCATGCTTATGAAGTCCACTTCTAAAGCCATGGTGTACAGACATAATATAAAAGAATGTCCATTTAACTGAATTAAATGGCTATATATTCTAAATCTCCTAATCTGGATCACGTTTTCAAAGATGAATGTCCTGTGACATCTTCCTCCGTATTTAACTGCTGTGAGTATTCAAGGAATCTCATTTAACCACCATGTTCTTTGAGCCAGAACTTGTGTTCTAACTACTGGCAAACATCTTAAATGTATTCCCTACTTTCATCAGTTGAGGTTTTCTTCTATCTTTTTCTTCCCAGTCCTTACACAAAACATTCTGAAGACTTGCATAATCATGTTGTTAGATTTAAGTATGAAAGTCTAAAACTAAGGCCTGTGTTCATGCTTATTGAATGTCACGACTGGGCAGGGTTTGGGCAACTACTTTAATTTCAGATTAAGGTTCAATTCAATTCAATCTTCTTCCATTCTCATGATGACCATGAACCTAGTTAATCTTAGTGCAGTAGTTTTATATAAGAAAATGTATTAAATTACCTGAAATAACTATTCATATTCACCCCACTACGGTTTCATTTGTAATATCACTTGCTTCTGTTCAGACAGCTGCTGAATGTGTAGCTCATCCTTTTTACCAGTTTAATTTTGATCTGCAACAAGCAGCCACCCCTCACCTTGCTAGACTGTGCACAGTTTTAGATACCTCCATGGCTCTCAAGTTCTGAATGAGAGAGATAACGATGTTTATTAGCAAATACCATTCTCCCTGCCTTGTTCTTCCTAAAAACATTGTGGCCAGTAATTTTTTTTTTTCTTTTTTCACATTCCAACCATATAACCCTTCTCACTGGCTTTCAGCATAGCAAGTTAGGCTAGATTACCCCTCTGTGAGGAGAATTTCCAGTTCTTTGTGCTTATTACCCAAATGTTTAGCACCAATGGATAAGCAGTTTATTTTCTGGTTCTATTCCACCTCTATACAAATCATCTGTATCACCTTGAGTCTGACACATACTTGCCTTCTCTCTTGCCAGCATTGTTAGTAGATGATGTTTAAGAAGAAAAGCATGAACTGCAAGAGAGAAACAATCAAGTACAACTTGTACTTATGAAGCATAAGTGACAGCAAAAATGGATCATGTGATTAGTGTAATGAATCTGAAGGAGAAACCTATGAGTATAAATCTACATGCTGTGGTTTGGGGTGGGTTTTTTTGGGTGGGTTGAATTTTTTTGTTTTTGTTTTTGTTTTTGTTTTTTGTTTGGTTGGTTTTGATGTTTTTTTTTTGTTTGGTTTGGTTTGGTTTTGTTTTCCCAGGTCCATATTTTACTTGCAGGCTGAAGAACAGCAAAGAAATGCAGTGGTTGTGTATTTACTAGGTTCATAAGAGAGGCTATTACAACTCAAGCTCCTTAGGTTCATAGTTGGCTGGCATACCAGTGCTATATGATCAGTGATGCTATTGCCACTATAAATGCACTACAAAGAGCCCCTAACATAGTAAAATCCAGCTCAAGGTTCAGAAACCATTGAGGGGTTTTTTTTGTTTGCTGTTTTTGTTTTGTTTTGTTATTACTGGAGGAATACATTATTGGCAGGATTTCATGTTGTTTAGACTCTGCCTCCACTTGTTGCTCAAGTAGTTTCCCTGCAATCATGACTACAGCAAAGGAATGGGCAAGGAGACAGCACGTTCTCTAGAAACAGGTGAGAAAAGATATGAAGATGCAATGAAACATCAGGAGTCTGGAGGAACTCAGAAAGCCAGAAAAACAAACAAACACACAAACAAACAAAGCAACCAAAACCCCAAGTAGAGCGGTATAATTTTCCAGACCAGAAAAAGCTTCATTTAACATACTATTTATAAACAGGATATTACTTTATTACAGAAATACGTGCTCGAAAGGTGAGTAGGAAAGTGCTGTCTCCAATTTGCACCTGGGGCAGAGAAAGGTGATCATAGTTGTCAGAGATCACACAGGATGTGTGGCAGAAGAAGGAGTCTTGCTTTTCTTTGATGGACTATCTTAAGCTGTTAAGAAAAGTGAATCCCAGGAATTCAGTCATCTGATGTAAGAGTATACCAGAAATCTTTACTTTAAACTAGATAACACAGCTCAGATGTCACACATTGAATACTTGCAGTGAAGTGTTCTGAAATGAGATGCAGACCAGAATTGTTAATAGAATTATTCAGCAAGTTTATTTATGAGAATCATAAATAACTCACAAACAGGGAGGAGGGAGTAAAATTAACCAAATAAGCAATTCATTATGAATTATTTGCTCACTCTTAAAGGAGAATAGCAAGGACCAGGGTCTCCTCCTGTCTTTACAGTAAGGTGAAGATGGGTCAATCAGCACCAACAAAAGCTGTAATAAGAGTAGACCCCTGTCAGAGAACTATTCCAGACTGGCTTCCTTGTGTGCGACATACAGAAATGCCCAGGGGGAAGAAGGAAGCAAAAAGGGAAAGGTGAAAACAAGCAAATAAAACTCAAACTCAGGCTAAACCCTCTGGAATTATTTCCAAAGATTAATGAATTTTTGACTGAGATTTTTTTCCCCTGGCATTTTAGCTCAGTGTTCTTTCATTTCATGAACTCCATAAGGGAACGCTCAGCCTGAATATGGTCTAATCACCAAGAAGGCTCTTACCTTTTAGACAGCTGGGACCAAATTCCTTCAAAATGAATGTTGGGAAAGCTATCTTTTGGCAAATCCTACAAATGTGATGGCAAACTTCTTCTAATACCCAGTCTATGTCCATTGTATTTGCCTAACAGTTCTCAGCCTATCTGTAAAATTCATTGCGTTATTCCATTTTTCCTGTAAAGTTAAGTTCACGTCTCTAGCCAGTAGATTTGAATGTTAACACTATGCCCTCTGCATTGTCCCACTCACTGGAGACCTGTGATCCTGAGGCTCAAGCAAGCTTTCAAGTAACATAGCAGTGTGTTGCCCATGCCAAGTTGGTTTTTAAAAGAAATAAATATTGGAAGTTCATGGAACCATAATTTTTTTTTCTCATTTTGCCCTTGCATTAACATAATTAAAAATATTTTCTTCAGTTACAGCCAGTTTCTGAAGGGGATTCCATCTTAATCTAAAGTCAGCCATAGGAGAGGTTCCACCATTTCCCTTGTTAATTTTTATTGATTTTTATCTTTCCAGATAAAAATATGTACTGTGTTTCTGATTTTCAGTTTCAGTATTTAGACATCAATTCTTTCTATATTTCCCCTCTCATCCTAGCCCTTACTGCGCTCCCCCCCCCAGTAGATTAAAGAATCCTTTGTTCCCTGGTGTTTTTTCCCTATGCACATGGTAATAAACCGTTATCAAATCACCTTTCAATCTTCCTTTTTCTAAGCTTAACAAAATGAGTGCTTTAAATTTTTCACTGTAAGTCATTAAGTCTCCAGCCTTTAAATCATTTTTATGACTCTTTTTAACACCCTCACCAACATCCTTTAAAAATATGGAGACCAGAACAGCACAGCATGTTGCAATAACAATCACACAGAGGTAAGCTCACCTCCCTCTACTCCTGTGTTTATATACCCATGTATGGCATTAAGCCTTTTCCCACAGCACCACATAAAGGCTTTTGGAGTCGTATATCTGCTGTGACCCCTAAATTCCTTTCAGAGTCACTGCTTTCCAAGACAAATTACTCCATTCTCTAGGCTTAACTTGTATTCTTTATTTCTGTCTGTTGTCTGGTATTTGGTGAGATAGAATGAAAAGCATTTTGACTGAAGGGTACCCATTTGCCAAGTGGAGTAGTTGCTGCAATCACCTTTTTTCCCCATGTCATCAGTCCCCATCTTTTCTGCAAGCTTATCAGAAGTGAGTTTGTATTCACTTCCCCATAGCTGATGGAATTTTTTTTAAGTTTGCTGCTAAAAGCTTTCTTAGATCCCAGGCAATACAAGCAGGGAGAGGCTGGCATCACAGGCTGGGAAAGGTCTTGTTTTAGTCATATGCAAGGTATATTCTTACAAATGCCTCCAAACACACACCCGAAATGTGTCTCTGCACTCCACACAACTAAATGGTGAAAAACAGAACAATACTGCTAGAGGAAAAGAGGCATAGAGAAATCAGTGGGCTTGCTCATAGTCATGCTCAAAAGTGAGGAACGGGATTCCCATTTCTGTGTCTTATTATTTTATTATTTGTATTCCTTGTTTAACCAGCCATACCACTTTTAGAATTTTTGCCTCTTTCTCCATGTATTTTTCCATCTCCGCAAACAAAAACAAGCCCCAAAACAATAACAACAAAAAAAAGAGGACAAAATTAAAGACGACCAAAAAAATTGACATTCATTTGTTCATCTGGCTATCTTTCTAACGGGAGTATGCTACCTGAATCAGAACTTAGGACAGTCAGAGTTGTATGCTGAGATTTTTTAAGCAGATTGTCTAACTAAGCAAGTATAGTACCTTCTTCTGGCATTAAAATAACATTTTTTTTTGTGTTGCCTTTAAGAAGAGTTTGAGTGCATTTGCTAGTGTTCACATTCTGACAGATGTGGAGCTTTTCATGCACTTGAGTTCTGTGATCAACTTCAAAACAGGCGAGTTTGAATGTAAGGCTGTCAGGAGGTTCAAGTGTTGCCTGTGCCAGTGTTAGTGGTGTCTTCACAGACAGAAAGAACAAGTGTAAAGTTTGTGAGAAGAAAGAAACATCTGACTTGGAGACAGATCTGGTGGGAGGTTTATGGACAGAAAGAAGAAAAATTCCTGGGGAGGATCAATCATTCAAGGCCAGGAAAGAAGTAGGCTAGCTGCTGAACGGATGTCCTAGGAGAGGAAAGGCAGAACAGTCTAAATGATAGTGCAGAAATCCCAATGGGATTAGATTGCAAGGCTCAGAAACAAAGAGCCTATGATTAGGGTTGGTACTTATGGCTTCCTCCTCCAATCTAGAATTAATTAAAACTGCAAGAACTGATTCAGTATGTGGAAGTTGATGGTCTCGAGGTCAGACAGTAAGGTTGTTTCATGAGTCATATGCAGTTTCCATCTCTGCTTCCTTATTTAGCTTCTCTCTTGTTTTCCCTTTCCACACACACTTTGTAGCCTCCAGTCCTAGACTTTTCCTTTGAGACCTTTATCACATCTCACTGTCCTCATCACTCAGACACCTTGTCCCACCATCACTAACCTTACCGGCCCGTGCTCTTCTTCCATTACATCCTAAGAACCAAACTCTTTCCACTGAAGGCTGTTATTCCAGCCTGTCTCACCATGCTTTACTTTGGGATTCCTCTTTTCAAATGACTGCTAAGACTTTATCTACCATGTATTTGAATCTGGGAGGTTTCTTACTACGTCTCCCTTGGTCCTTCTTAGGATGTCACTTAGACTGTCAGAGTGAGACTCGCCTTTTTTTCAGTGCAGCTGCTGGACCAGGCATGGCCTGAAGCATCTTAGAAGACAATTGCAGGGAAAGTAATTCTCAGTCCTGGCTGGAGCATTGCCAGTGCAGATGGTATCCTTCGGGAATATATAACTGCTAAAATATTTAACACATTACTACTGAGCATGTGCAAATCATGATTTCCCAAAGGTGTAACTAGTTTGAGTAGATTTTTATAGGGATGGCAAAAGACAAATCTCTGACAAATGCCATCCTGTTTATCTAATTTCAAATTCCAGTTCCAAATCATGTCAATGCTAGGGTTTTCCAAATAATATATTTTTGTTTCTTAAAAAATGTATGGCTTTAGAAAGTCATTGCTTTATGTTATGCCAAAAAGGTAAGAGAAAAATGAGAAAATCATCTTACCTAACACAAACACACTTTGTAGCAACAATTTTGAAACAAGGCAGAAAAAAGCTATCATTTCAGGATAAAATGAGTCACATTGTCTACTCTATATAGCCTTCTATATAACTAGGTATTTGAAATTATCCAGGAACCAGAATTAACACACTTGTCTTGTCTGCTGAGGGAAAAAAACCCTAACACACAAATCAATGGTATTTTCAATGATGTCTCTGAATGCTGATAAATCATGGTTCCATGGCATCCTCCATAACCCAGTGATGCAACACTGTTCCACTGCTAACTCAGAGGGTCACTGATTCAGTCAGCTTTCTGCTACAAATAGGCTTTTCATAGAACTCTTCTACTCAAGCATTGACAACTCCACGGCTTGTTTAGCTTATGATATATGATTTTAACTTCTGTATCTTTATCTATATCATGTAGCACTTACTTACCCATTTAACGGACATGGGTTTTGTTCACCAGGATTTATTATTGTTCTCATGTTTTAACTGCATTTATAATCTGTTAAACCATATCTTCTGCAAACAATCTATATTGATCTAGAACTATTTTTTTCTGAATTTGTTTTCTCACAATATTGTGTGAAAACCTTTACACATCTGATTTAGAATGTTTTATGAAAGGGTGAGCTATCATACCTGATATTTCTTTAGTTGAATAGATAACTTTTCATTTTCTTCTCTTACATTAACGCAACTATAAGCAATATCTGTATTTCAAATGAATATTGAAGAATTAGTTGCACATACCATTCTTTCTGTAGTTACCCATTGTTTCCTTCTCAATTTATTCAGGTAGAGTATTTACTGATAGCTTTTTAAAAAATGTTTAGAGGGTTTATTTACCTGTTCTGATTTTTGCTTTGGATCTTTATGATCTGATACCTAAACTTCATTGCATGGCAAGTGATACAACACATAAACTCTAAGAAATCCCAAGCCTAGATCTTTGCATCAGGCTAGCCATGGAAAAAGCAGTAAATCCAGACTAATTCAAAGAATATATTCTAAGCTGGCAGACTTACATGAGAAACCAGTATTTGACCTATTGATTTCTACTAACTATTTGTATTTGCCTATGTGGTCATTACACCACACTTTCAGTTTGAAATGAGGTTTCTCAAGTTTGAGTCTACACCAAGTTATAAATCATTGGAGTTTAGGAAGTCCCCCAAGTACACATTAAAATCACCATTTAAGAAACAACAGACAGAGAAATAGGAGAAATCAGGTGCATTTTATACTTTGAAATCCACTTAGGTAAGCAAACAGCCTGAGAGCAAATAGAAAAATCAAAGGTGTAGCTTGGTCTATGGTGTGGTCTATCAAAGATATACAATATCTTTGATATTATATAATTTATATCATATCATATGATTCTCTGAATTTTTAAAAGTAGGTTGTGCCCATGGATGTGAATAAATAAATTTCTGGAGTAAAAAATATTCCCCAAATCATTACCTTGAAGAGAGAAGTTTATAAGCTGATCCACTTACTGTGTTGTTTGCCAAGAAAAAAATTAAGTCAAATATAGCTTTAACCATAGCAAAATATATAGATCTTCCCCTGTAACTAAGAAATAGTTAAGCTGATTATGTTCTATAACTAAATGTTAGTTCTACACAGACAGCAGAATATATACAGACTACACAAAGGTCTTTTTTCAAAATTCTGTGACAAAGTTGTTCTGAGGGTCCAAACTCTCAGTATTCAGTTAAAATTTTGATTTTCCTTGAACTGAGGTATACATGCAACATAATCCCTGACCATTTTATTTTGATGGGCACAAACCCAGTGGGAACGTGTATGACCATAAACATACTTTCTGAATCAAAGTTTGGAAAGTAATAAAAAAGAACACTAAAAAAGGAACAACAATGGCTACATATTCTAATCCAACTTCCATGAATCAGAATTTCAGAGCTCTATTCCAGTAAACCTGCAGCTTACAGAAAGAGTTTCTAAGGTTTTATTAGAAGACTAGTCTTTGAGTGTCTGATGGCCAGCTGATTTTTCTCCATTATTGCAATTACCAGAAAATGAGGCCATCAGCGTTCACAATTCAACATCTTCTATTTCCTGACATATTCTAAGATGCACCTGGCTGCCCTTGGCCAATGGGACCACTGCAGCTTTTAGGGATCATTGGAACAACACAGTTCCTTGGGCTCATACTATTTTCTTGGGGTTTTGTTTTTAAATATTAAGTGCCATAATTTTTAACTATTAAGGGCCAGTATTCTTACCATTTCTATGGTAACTTAGGATCCCCTGTGGACAAAATTAACTTTCAGGTTTTTCCTGTCAGTTTTGACTCTCCAGCAACTCCATGCAGCTGGGGTGGTGAGAAATTGTCAGATTGCAGGAAATAATTATAGTAAAATTTTACAAAAATGTGAATATTCAAACCAAAGCTAATTAAAATAAAAAAAAATCATAGTAATTGACCTTTACAGAACTCATACACTTATAGACTTCAATTGGGAAAATAAATGCAACTGGGTGATGAGACATTATGTGTGACTCCATTGCAATCCTCCCTTTTTCTGCATGTCATTTTAATTCTGCTCAAACACAGGGTAGAATTTGTGCTTCAGAAGCCCTTACACAGAATTAATGCGCAAGGACCTAGTTTTAAACGTCCCAGGTTTTTTACTATTTTGGGTTTTTCTGTGTAAAGGAGAAAAATAGTCCCTCAATTCTTTTGCTTACAGTTGCAAAAGATCCTGAGCCAATCCAAGCTTGCTTCAACTCCAGTTTCATCTTTCACCTATCAAATAAGGCCATTAAATAATCTTTGTCCTTACCCAGGTTCTTGTGCTTCCTTACTTGGAGCTTTGTACAAACAGTTCAGCTCACAAATCCAGCAAAATCCACATCCTATTCCATATGTTTAGTGAGGTAAAGTGGCACACACAGTTGTCTGTAAGTGGCAAAAGGTTACTGGAAGAACTCCACAGCCTCAGGGGGGAGGTGGAAAGGGATCTCTACCTTTTGGTGGCATCAGATTATGAAATCAGATCTCCTTGATCATGTGAGTTTGCCCGAAGAGCGCAGAGTTTTTGACAAACTCAATGTTGACAGAGCTCCACAGCCAGCACCTTTGCTTTTCAGCTAAAAAAAGTGTGTGGTCTTTTTTTTAGCAAGAACATAGCAGTGCTCCAGCAACGTCTTGGGCCTAGCAAATAAACTGTCCTCTCTTTGCCGTCTAGAGATCTTTTATATTTAAAATTAACTGGGTCAGCTAAGAATTTGTAAGCTCTAACATCACCAGAAGCGATCCTGCTCATCCTACAGGTAGGATGGAAACACACTGTAACTAGTTAATAGCAAAAAATAAGTTACAGGATGTGATGCTTCAACATGAGGTAATTGCTTCCTCACATTTCTTAATGCATAAAAGTAGTGCAAACAATATCCTGTGAATAACTTATTAGTAAAGAACTGAAAGTTTTTAGTGAGATAAAATGCTGTCCTGAAAAAGGAACGCTTTAAATACCAGACTAGTGGGTGACACAGTCACAAGAATTACATGATACAGACTTCAGATAGCAGAGTTATTTAGTAGAGATCAAAAAGACGGAAGAAAAGGAAAAGCAAAAAAGAGAAACATTACGACTCGGCTAAAAAGAACTTACTAAATGAATATCTTTATTAGTTCATCTGTCTTTGCAAGTGATGTTTAGTAAAGTGAATGGTGAAAGAGCCAAAGGAAAGAGTTAGAAATTAATGAGCGGGGAAACAAAGCTGCTAAGAATCCACTTAGCTGGTTACAGATAAAGATCTGTTTGCAGCTGTACAGGTCTGACCCATGCAAAGAATCCAAAATATGGAAGTATATAACCTTAAATGAGTTAACAGGCAAGGAAGCAGCATACCATTCATTATTACATTAGTGTGTGGGAAATAAGTACATATATATTTAAATGTTAGCATCGCATAGCTGAGTCCTTGCTTGAGATTTTGGAGAGTCATGTATTATAAAGATCTTGTGGAATAACACAGTTCAAGAGTCTTAAGGATCCTTTCTGAGGTCCTAACTGAATTTGCCAGGTTAAAGTCACAATCAGGTGAGTTTATTCTCAGCCATCTGTTTTATGGTCAGTCTACGGTCTGGCTTTTGCAGAAAAAACCCTGCCATTATTGAAAAGACACCATCTCTCTCTTTTTTTTTTTTTTTCCCCCTCCTTGCTTAGAGAATTAGACAGCTAATCTTGTTTAAACGAACAAAAAATAAACCTGACCACAGAGGTGGATCTTATATTTGACTTCTGTGAATTACTTTTTTCTAAATCGTCAGCAAGGCACTACTAAAAGTTTCTGCAGCCTGATTCATGCAAATATTCATGCAAATATTGGGAATTCATATTAATTTAATTGGAGGGAATAAAATGTTTTGGCATTTTTCTCTAAGAAAGCACACACCAACACAGAAATGCAACAGGCTTTTAATTTGATAAGAGGTCTTGTACTGCATCTTTTTTATTTAGTCTCATGGGGCTTTGAGGTTTACCAGATCTACCTTGTACCACAAAATTGCCTGATGTTCTTCATCAGCTTTTGAAAACACAATTGTTGCAAATTAGAGCTTACAGTGGCAGCCCTGGTTTATTTTATGTAATGCTGCCACATAATAATTGTATTACAAAAGTTTGGCAGCATTTCACAGCTGTATTAAGTCATGCTAATGGGTGGTATCCAGTTGCTAATGTTGAAAACTGCTTCTACACAGAAGCTGATTGAATAGGTTTGCTCACTAGCAAACTTCACTCATTTTTGCTCAGCCATTTCTTTCTCTTTTTTTTAAAGAGAGGCCTCACATTATCCAATTTGTATGTCTGATGAAAAGTTTCATTAAAAGGTGGATAAAGCAGTATGGAATGAAATCTGAGTGCTCACAGAAAACCCCAAATGAAATTTTCATCATATATTTATTTTTTCTAACCAAGAGACTAAAAAGAAGAGCCTTCTTAAGTTACAAATTTAAAGTAGTTTCAGGTTTATCTGATATCTCTGAGCCTCTGCCAAATTTTCTTAATCTTACAATCCAGTCTCCCATGCAGTTATATACAGTTCAGCTGAGGCCACAGTGGTTAAGGTGAGATTTGATGAAGGGCTCAGGCACTTCAGGAAATGGAGATTATACAGTCCTATAACCAAGAGGTTAGAGAGTCCAGGGTGATCAAATTTATAGCAGAGCCAAGTGTGTACGTGGAAATCCTTCCCCCTGCTGACTCCAGAGCAGCCCCTGCCTCACATCCCTGCCAGTGCCTCTTCCCAGATCCTTTCCTACAAGGATATCCCATCCTTCCTCCATGCACAAAATCCTAGAAACTTACCTGCCCACGTTGTGCAAACAGCTGCTCCTCTTGGCCACCTGCACACCTCCAAATATCTGTCTAGGCAGGTGATCACACACAGTGGTAGCAACCTTCTTCACTCCACTTTTTCATCAGTGACTGTTTCACTTGTCCTTGGGCCAGCAGATGCTTATGCTTCCCAGCTGTCCCCAGCATGGAGCCTATCTGCACGTGCTGCAGTAAGCGCAGCAGGAGCTCTGCACCTATTGTTCTTCTTGTCTCAGAGAAGGCAGTGACCAGGTGGAGCAGCTTGTGGACTAATTTCGACCTATGGGTGTCCTTCCTTATCCTTCACTAACAGGTAGGTGAATCATCATTTCAGACTCCAAGTGTCTCATAGTTGTAGCACGCTGAGCAGGCTCCAGATGTGAACCTGGCACAGACTCATCAGGAAACACAAACAGCGCTGCTAGAATCTGTCTCTGAAAGGAGATGTGGGCTCACCAGTTAGCTCAAGTGGGTCAAAATGGTCTTCATCTGTGCATGAAGATGATGAAATCTCAGACACTGAGAGTTTCAGGCTTACAGACACCACCATGCTATGCATTTGTATGGTTCTGGAGAACTGATTTGTGTGCAAGTCTCATTGTGAAGGTTCAACTTGTTTTACAGGGCCAGGTTACCTGATACTAATTTAAATTAAAAAAAAAAAAAAAAGTCAAAAAATCCCCAGACCTGAGCAAACATGAAGTATTTTGAAATGACTCATGATCACATCCAATGTTATTAATCAATAGTAAACATTGTAAATAAAAATGGTAAATATTGTAAGTGCTTGCTTTCGGTTTTCATTTTTCCAAAGCTGTCCCTTTCTAAGCTCAAAGAATCAGGAAACTTCTATTTCCAGGTCAGGAACCCACATGGCAAATACTTTTCAGAACATTTTTCATGGTAGGCTGATAGGCTGTGGGCAAGCCTGAGAGGGCCTAACTTGTCACGCAGAAGACTTGCGACCTTTCATGGGTTTCTTTCAAATGCAGCTCGTTTAATGTGGAACAGGCAGGAAAACAGTGAGCATGATACTGCTTCTTGAAAGAGCTTCATGTAGAGCTTATGGCTTCTTAAGGAGTGTGAGTCTTCAGTCAAGGGATCAGTGTACTAAAAGATGAAACACGGGGTACAGTCTTTGTCTCAAGCAGTAACTATGATTATTATTGGAAAAAATACATTCTTGAAATAGGAATGGAAATCCTAGTTCTTTCTCTTTCCATGAGAATATTTAAACCTTCATGATGGATAGGAATTAAAAATCATCCTTGGACTCAGTAGCCAGTTCCTGTCATACCCTGTTTTAGCACACTATGTTTTGTAGTTCCTACATTGGAAAGAAAAGTCATTTGCCTTTCGAAATACTCAGCTTTATGTTACCATAGCCTCTTTATAAAACTACCTGTAGCATTAACAAGCCAATGCAAAGTCCCATGCATTACTCAGCCTGACAGCATTTTGTCGACAGTGCAAGAGAGACACAAGAGTAATTCTAAAAGGCATTTGCTGTTTTAATAAAACAAAATATCCACACACAATAAGTGTTATTTGAAGCAGACAGCATCTTACAGCTACACAAAATGAAAAGGAAAGGTGTATGAACACAATCAAAGTGAAATCATCACTCCCTCGTAATTGCTAAGAAAAAAGGTAAAAAATGCTTCTCAGGCTATAGTCCGCAGATCAGTACCAGGTGGAGAAAGTAAAGCTCCTATGTCTAAGACTTTTAGCTAAGAAATAATAAAGAGTACACAAAAATTGGAACTTTTAACACAGCAGAATATTCTCAAGGTTGAATTAAAATATAGTTCACCTTTCAGCATTGCATAAAAGACACTGTTAAAATAAATGGTGCTAATTTAGCGTGAAGGTAAAATGTCCTGATTGACAGCTATGGGGAATTTTATTCAGAAAACAGTGCTAGAGAGGCAAATTTCCCTGCATTGTCATCACCAATTTGCCTTACCTAGAAAGAGCTATCATAGGGGTAATTACTGTGTCAAGCCTACTTGTATTTTTTATCTTCTTTTTGGTCACATGGCTTCTGTCTCTCTAGGTTTTAGATTGACACTGTTGAGCTCCTTGCACTTAGTCCAGCAAGCAGACATCATATCACATGGGTCGCAATACTTTGAAGCGTGTGGCAGACCCTGGACCAAATAGTGGCGTGTTTGTGGCTTTGCAGGTGCATCTGCTTGAGCACTGGCAAGATGTGTAGCACAGCAGGCAGCAAAGTGGTTGGTTCTGGCAGCTGTGCCTGTATCCACACCAATGCCTGTGTCCATGCCCAAGCCCATGCTCGTGCCTACGCCCTGCCAATACCTACTGGTGCTCAGCCCTACTCCAGAGCTGTGCCTGGGGTTGGCATGGGCCAGGGATGCCCTGTAGCCTCCCTTGTGGGTGAGGCACTGCTGCAAGGAACCTGGTTTGTGCGCTCTGAGGTGGTGCCACAGTGTGAACTGGGGCATGGTAAATTGAGGTGATCACCAGATTTGCTTCCAAAAAAGCACACTCCTCTTTCAAGCTCAAAGGCTGATTGTAACGGCTCCTCAGCTTCAGCTACTAATTGTATTTGCTGAAGTTACCCGCAGGTGCAAAAAAGCATACAAGTGAATTTTGAAGAACTGCCCCAGAGCTAAGCTTTTATTTAAATATTTTATTTAAATTTGTATTTGGTGCAGGTGTCATAAGCTTGCCTCTGTGTGGAGAGGCTGGGCTTGCTCTGAGCCGGACACAGCCAGTTCCAGATGGCTCCAGCCAGCCCACCACAGGGCACGGCTGAGCCCTGCAGCCACGATGGCCGCACCTCAGACCAAATGTATAGAAGGAGGACAAGAAAGTGCCACATGGAGATGGGACAAGAGAACAAAAAGAGTGAGAAACAGTTGAGGCAAGGTCAGAGAATGAAGAGGAGAAGGAAGAGGTACTACCTGGCACCAGAGCGGGCATCCACTGCAGCCGATGGAGGGATCAGTGCCATTGCCTGCAACACCCAGGTGATAGACAGGAGTTTGGAGAGAAGGAGTGAAGCTGACCCTGGGGAAAGGAGGAGAAGTGTTGTTTTAACATTTGTCTTTTTGTTTAGCACTACCTTTACCTGTAATTAAATATTTATTTTAATTGACAATAAATTTATTTTCCCTAGTTTGAGATAAGCGATCTCCCTGCGCTTATCTCAACAGAGGAGCTTTCTTGTTCTTCCTATTTTCTTCTTCCATCCTGGAGGAGGAGAAAAAACGAGCAGTTGGGTGGAAGTGTGGCTGCTAGCCAAGGTTAACGCATCACAGTTGTTTGGGTTTTTTTAATGAAATTTAAGTATCTATTATTCTTTTTGTTGTTATTTTCACTTTGGGGCATTTGCAAAAATTCAAATCCAGCTGCAATAATACTACTCTTAGTTTGGGAGGTTTTGCATTTGAATAAAAGCATTCCCAAAAAAATTGAACCTGAAGGATAAAAGAGAAGGTTCTTCAAAGACATCAAGTGAAATTAAGTCACTGGGAATGTTTCGTTAAGCTTTGGATGAGCCCCATGGGGAAATTTCTAAGTGGAGCTTGAGATCCCTCGATGTTCTCCACAGGTTAAAAGAAAATTTAGAATTGAAGTTAATACTCTTTGAACCTAAAATCAATACAAACTAGGAATAACACAGCAGTGAAAAAGTGATTTTAATTCAAAACATAAAGCAGAATGCAGCACTGGTCATTTTTGATTTAGAAAAATTAATTAACTGTGACACAACTACAAGTGAGCTGGCTCATTGCATGTCTTTCAAAGTCCAAGACAATCATCTTAACAATCATGCTTAGTATAATTGGAGTAAATGGAGAAATACATTTGAAAATCTCAGAACCACAATCGATATAATTGACCAGAAAGGGAGGAACAGCTTTGTTACTCCTTTATGCAGCCAATGAAATGCTCTATTTTTGTGAGACTATCCCAGGGAGATTTAAATTTAAAATGATAAAGAATATGTTCAGTAGCCTGCAGGAAATGAGATGGAATCCCATTCAATTCCTCGAGTTCTCATTGAAGATAGAAGTTTTGATGATAGACTGAAAAAAGAAGGTTCTTGTCCCACTGAGACATTAACTGATCTCAATTACCTTAAAGCTAACCAGTGTTAAGGATGCTGAAAGTTAATAGTTTCTGATGGAGTACCATGGCTTACATATATTTCCCTGGTACTTGAAAAAAGTGCTTCCGCAATTCTTTTATACTAAAGATTAATCTTGTAAAAATTCATGCTAGGCTGAGGAATGGAAATACAGAATGAAGACCTTTGACAGTCATGTAGTGAGTTTGCATCTAGATTAGAAAAAAAAATATTTCAAAACAACCATATTTTTTCTCAGCATATCACCAAGCTTGTTTGCGGATCTGAGTTGTGCATTTTTATATAAACTACACTTCCATCTTATTTTTTTTAAAATCACTTTTTGCTTTCATTTTGAGTAGCTTACATAAATCACTTCAGGTTTGGTTATAATCCTTGTGCTCGAAGCAAAATTACTAATGTTAACTTTTGAGCTGGACTCCTTAATGTCATTTTTGTTATCAAGCGCATTCGTTTCTTTGACAAAAAATGTTGTGCTACTTTTTTGACACTGAATAAGCCAAAAGCTCAAAATGAAAAACAGAAGTGGCCAACAGCACAGCAACAACAATTCTGTAATATGAATATCCTCTGGTTCTTTTCATGTGAGCTGTCCATCAGTATGCAGTGCTCTTCAGCTTGTTTTTGGTTCTGTTAGAAGGCAACATGAATTATGTTTCTTTGAAACAAATCTCATTTTACAAAAATGTACTAAAAATATTATTTCTCAAACACTTCAGAAATATCACAACTGCTGCCATTTTGTGGGGGTTTTGTTGTTGTGGGATTTTTGATATTTTTTTTTGTTTCATTTGTTTTTGGTTTGGTTTTTTTTAAGAGGTAGGTTTTTTGTCAGCACAATATCCAGAAAGATTTTTTTCTTATGTTTATTCTGCAAGTGATCTTTTGACTGTAGCTGTCTGCATCTGCAATGCTGCTTCTGTGTCTGTGCACACAGATACACATTGAAAATAAAATTGTTTCTTATGTCTATCATGACTGAAGGACAGCCTGTCTGTCCACAAGCTCAGTGAGATTTTATCCAACTGTCAGGCTAACAGAGGAAAAGCAGAGAATTGGAACAGAATGCAATGCAGTTTAAAAATGCATGGGGGTGGCTGAACAGTGAACTCAGGCACATAGTTACCTTGTGAGGGAAGGGAGAAATGTAGAATTCTGCAACATTGCTTTCTAGTGCATCCCTAGGAAGAGGGTGGGAAAGCCATTACTTAACTCATTGATTTCAATGGCTATTTTGTCCATGTGGAGAATATGAATAGGTTCAAGCATAATTTTCCCAACCTCCCTAGGTATTAATGAAATTAGGACAAAAATTATGAACAAAGCCATTGAAACTGATCAGAAACTGAGGCATTGAGGACTTTTCTATCTGTAATGGATAGTGGAACAAATTCTGAGGGTTTTATTTAGTGCTTAGCTGAACCAACGAAAGCCACGAACTGCTTGTCCAGAAAGGAAGCAAAGCAGAAACTTCTATATAAGGATGTCACCTCTTGCCAGTTTGCACTGTTGGTGACTTATAGCTGTGCACAGAGGCAAAAAGATGGGTTAGGGAGAGAACAACTTTGTGGACCGGTTTACATCTTGCACCTACATTTCTTAGAATTAAAACCAAAAACCCTCTAATTTACACACCCTCCCCACTCTGACCCAACACCCAGCCCCTGCCCTGCCACGCCCCAGGCTTCCATAGTTCTCTTCATATTGAAAGATAACAGCCCCTTCCCTTCCCTTCCCTTCCCTTCCCTTCCCTTCCCTTCCTTTTTTAAACCCTTCCAGAATTGTGACACCCTTTAAGTTTCAGTCATTAAAAAAAAGAAATCTTCTTTGATCCTACAAGATTACTTGATCAGTCTCACTGTTTAATCCAGTATCATAGACTTCCTTGAACTTTGTACAAACTCAGAAAGCTCCTTAAAGACCAGGAAAAAACTATAAAGGTATGGGTAAAAGAAGTTAAGTCTCAAAATAGAATACCTGAGGTGGAGGTATGCTAAATTAGTGGTCTTTCTTGAGTTATTAATCTGAGTCCAGGAAGCAAATTCATAAAGATTTGAAATACTGCTGAAACTTTTAAAAGTATAATCTACAGAGCAATTCAGTACATACCCAGTGTCCCTAATGGTAGTGATGACATTTTAATCTTTGGCAAAATTCAGGAAGTACACTGGCAAACTCTTGTGGTATTTGACTGTCTGACAGCTATTAATCTAATACTTCACAATGCCAACTGAAATTGAATGAAGTAATTCTATAATTCTCCCCCCCCCCCCCCCCCCGAAAATGCTATAGAGACAGATCTAAAAATAACAAACAAAACCACAAAGAAGTTTAACATTTATATTGCAAAATCTCTTTACATACAGCCCAACATTCTGGGAAAAGGTACCTTAACACCACTTCTCATCTGACAAGCTTAGGTGGAGCCTCCTTATGGGAAGCCAGGAAAATCACCAAGGTGTGATTTCCTTTCTTAAATCTGTCTCCTCACCAACCTTACCCCACAGCTGAACCTGCTAGAGACTTCCATTCATGATCATTTATGCATTTTACCAGATTTTTTAGCACTGACTACAGGTTATAAATTATTGTCTGCCTCCTGGTTCAGTCTAAGTAAAATATCATGTGTGAACAGCAATGTTTAATAATGTCCAGATGTTTGAATCTCAAACTATGACATCTTTCTTAAGACAATGTTTGAATACAGACTGACTCTAACATCACCTCCCCCTGTAACTTTGGGCAAGTCGGTTATGGCAAAAAATCCCCATCCAAAACCAAAAAGCCCCCCCGCCCTAATATTTTCCATGCAGCTTACCCTATCTAGAGTTTGACTTTTCAAAACTTCTTAATTATTCACAGAAGCTAAAGGGAAAAGTAAATCTTCAGTATGTTTTAAAATCAGACCATAAATACTTGAAGTTGGAAGTAGACCATCATAGGTGTAAAAAAGAATTGTTGAAGAGCAACACAGGAAGAAAGCCAGGATGTAAACAAAGAAACTTCTGCTCAGGTACTCAAACAATCCAGCTACGTATTTTATGCTGATTCTGTCCCCTTATTACAGAAAATAAACAGAAGGAAGCTGGGCATATGAGTGAAGACTAGCTCACACTGCCTGGAGATATGTCCTTTTCAAGAAATGTGTGGATGGATAGACCTGGCACCCTACAGAAGTGTTCACAGAGTTGTTCGCCTGAAGGGACTAGGCAGACTCAAGGGTTAATGTTTTTTCATAACCTCTTTAAATTGTTCTTTTTGAAAATAGTTCTCAGGAAAAGAAAATCGTTCATATATACAGAGAAAAATACAACATGGCACCCCAAGAACGGCCAAATCCTCTGTTTTCAAGTAGAACGTGTTTGTGCTGTAAAGAAACAGCTACATAAGCCACTCTTAACAGTGGTCCTTCTGCCAGATTCAAGATGGATGTTTCACAATATAAAGCTTGCTAGTATAGGATCTGAGTCAAAGGTTGTCCTATATACAGAGGTAACTAGGTGCAGCAAGATGTGAATCCATATGCCAGCTGTTTATGATGGACTGTGAGTAGCTCTAAAAACAACATTCTTCCCTTTCCTTTTCTGTTCCACCTTTTTAAATGAACACAAACACCTCTGAATGCATAGAGGAACTTAAACATTTTTTTTGCCACAAAACAAGAAATCTGTGAAAACTCCTAAGCCTGCAACTCTGATCTTGGTTTCAAAAAATAACTGGCACCATTATGCATTCCATTTTATTAAGAAAGAGTAACCAAATCTGATATCTTCACATGTAATACCTCTCATACCTGTGACAATGAGATAAAGGTAAAACCACGCTCTATGGAGAAGGACGAAAGAACTGATAATTATTGCTTTGTTGGTGTTTTTCTTAAACGGGAGGAGCTAACAATAAGGTTATTCAGTCTGAGGTCATGTGCTTCAGTAAAGACAAGAGAAAATAGATTCTACTTCCAGTGGCAGTCAGTGCCTCCCATTTGAAATCTGTCTTGATACAGCCTTATAATAATAACTCATGGACAGTATTTTCCAGTTTCATGGAAAGTTTAGCAATTGCAGTTAGTTTTTTTTACAGAGCTTTATTAATCAGTTGAGTGAAAAACACTAGAACAAGTTGTTGAACAGTATTTGCTACTGCAGTTTTGCAAAACAATGTCAAGTCTATCAGTTACATAGCAACTCTACATAGAGACATTATTTTATGACTGGCTCTGTGCACAGAAATGCACATGGAGCTGATCAGTTACCAAAAGTACAAATTAATTTATTTGAACTACAAAACTGAGGGGAAAAAAAAAAAAAAGGCCTTACTTCTCATATCCTCATGGATGTCTCTTCTCTCAGGCACTTTTAAAAGAAAAGTAGATAGAATGCTACAAGGACTGTCTCCATGAAACCAAATAAAAAGCTGTTTGGGAGTTCATCCAGAGTGGAGACTTCATGAACCTGAACAAAACTAAAAAAACACTAATGGTTTTAAACATGTCAAGTGTTTACTTGTTTTATTATAAATTTTACTGACTTTCCAAGAGATGCAGACTTTCTCTAGTGCCTGCTTTTTCTTCCAGGGTGAAGAATTTTCCATCTAATCTCTTAATATAGAAACTATCTAGAAATTGCTTTGTATCAGTTATGTTCCTCTTGATCTTGACTGTTAAGTGCAAACAAATACCCAGATCTCCTAGTCTCATGTGATTTTGGTTGTGTTATTTGAAATGATGTGCCAGTACTGTGAGTGACATATCCACCCTCTGGTAATTTGTCATTGATAGATTATTCTTTAATTAAAGTTTTAAGATGGATTTTCTTGTACTCAGGAAAAGCCGGCTATACAGTTTTATCTGGAGACATAAGGTATCAGTGCAGATCTATAAGTAGATGTCATTTGTCAGAAAGATAAATAAATACATATTTTTATACATTGCAGTTATCTAAATATTTGTAATATATTAATCTGTTATACACATAGAGAAAATTTTAAAAACCTTTTCAGACCAAAAATACTGATGCAAATAAATATACATTTCAGTAGAGTTGTGTTGACGTATGTCTGTTCAACACAGTGCTATCTGATCCCATGACTTGTAATGTTAATAGCAAAATCAATCAAGTGCCACAAAAGTAAATCGAAAGACTACTATGGCCAAATTTGAAAATAGAATTAAGAACCACAAAACTGATTAACACTGCATAACCTTGAGGCCACTTGAACTCCACAATGACTGTAGTTTTTTATGTAGAGACTCATGAAAGTATTTTCAGAGTATGACAGGATCAAGCATATCACAAAATGGGATGGCAGACACATTTGTTTAAAAGAGGGATGCAGATGGAGATAGAAGACTATGATTTACATCTGTCTAGCATACAAGAATTCAAACTCATCTCTCAGAATACTTCACTTACCACCAGGTTATTGGCTATTTATATTTTCATTCACGTATTTTGCAATCATGCCACTTTGCAGGAAAGAATTCAAGACAAAGCAGTTCAGAAAGCAAACAAGCAAAAGATATCACAAGTCTGTGGCTGCCAGCTTACCTCACAGAAATGTCACACTGGAAATCTGTGCAGGGCTCTGTGCACAAGCCTTGAAGTCTTTGAATGCCTCTCATAAGCTTAGCAAGGTCTGCGTTAAAGGTCATTAGGAGCAATGGGAGCAGAAATCCTGTAATTCTGATGGGATCAAGAAGCTTTTTGTTAGTCCCAGTGACTTGTGACTGTGTGCAGAATACTGAGACTCCAGCACCCTTTACTGAATCTAGCACTTAGTTCCAGCAGCAAGCAGGTCTGTCTCAAAAACAACCTACTGGCTGGGGCATATTTTGTGGTCACTGGCATCTCTTGGAATAAAGTCTTAATCACTGCAAGATAACCAAACTATATATACAATATCTTGATACTGGATATATAATCTGAATATGTCACACTACTGATCGGATGAAACTTTTTGGTTTTGGTCATAAATCTAATCTTCAATAGATGATTTAGAAAAGCAAGCAAACAAGCAATCCTCCCCCCCCCCAAAAAAAAACCCCACAAAACACAACACAACAACAAACCAACCCCAAAACAACCCACCCCCCAAACAAATAAACAAACAAAACCAAAACAAAATGAAGTGATACAGATTTTTTTCCAAATCAAGTCCTACGTTGCCTGAAAAACAATAACATGTTGACTTTTTTGAGTTCTACATTTGCCTATACATCCCAGCCAAGCACTTCTTAACAAAGGAACATTTTTCCAGTGAATTAATTTCCTAGTAGCAGTCAGTTTGCTTTCTGGTTTGTTTTTTTTTTCCTTGCCTGATGCAAGGTGAAGAGTTGGAAGTGAAAGAGCTGAAAGATTTTCTTTTCACAGACAGGTGTGATTTAGGGGTATTATTTCTGTTTTCAATATACTGTGAATCATACAGGTTTGGAGTGCAAGTGCTGCACAAAATGTAATGAGTCAAATCCTTAATAAACATTTACATCACTAGTGCAAAACTAAATAAATTATAGGTCCAGAGTACTGTAACCTTTCATTAAAAAAAAAAAAGTAAACCAGCCCCCACAGGACATGTCAGCTTCTCATACATCATACGAAATCCAACACAAACATTCAGGAGCAGTAGTATCCTTTGCAGCATTTATTAAACTTGCTCCTTTATCCTCACTCCTTATGATTCTTCTAATAATGTATTATGTGGCAAAAGATTACTGGGCTTGTGTTGGCTTTTTTAATGAAAAAATCACAAAATATGTGCAGTGGAGACATGAGAAAATTACATAGTCATTACAAGAGAGTATTGAACCTATAATGCAACACAGCATAATTGCTGTGCAAGTTAACTTCCCTTACTGATTTCTGTCAAAATCCTAATTCATATCTTGTTTCATTGCAGCTTCCTCTGCAATTTCATACTGCATGGAAGAGGTTCCATTTTTCAATGGTTAATAAATAACAAGAGGTTAATAAATAACTATAGCAATCTTGTAGTTATCAATAAGTGATTATTAACAGCTTATTGATGTTTGGATTCCATAATAATGAGCTATTTATTAAAACATATATTCATCTTTCCTTGACCTTTGCATTAAATCTGGTTTATAAATAATCCTCAAGAGATGACCTATTCCCATTTATGAGGTAGTCTTAACTCTAAGTTGTTTATGATTTCCAGGATGCTGCAACCATGGTCACTCTTCTTTTGGATATCAGAAATAAATTAAGCCCATATTCTTTTGTATTTGCTGCCTGGCTTCCTCTGTCTGCTTATACTTCTCCTTTTCACCATCCTTTCTGAACATTCATTGTGCTTCGCTTCAGCCAAGGACCCTGCTTTAATTTATACTGGCCACCTCGTCCAGAAGTCATTCCATTCTGGTGAAACAATATTTCTTTGCTGGACACTGAGTGGGGGTGGGGGTGGGGTGGGAGTGGGGGAAGAGAAGAAAATTAAAAATGTGTTTTAGATTATTGGACTGTTGCCAGCAGCACAAAATAGCTCATAACCTGGTCTAGTAGCAGTCTGAAAGCAGTAGGCTTCAAGCACAGTTTTAACACAAGAAATCTGCATGAACACAAATTTGTATTCATAAAACATACATGACTCTGCTCAAGATGTTTTAAATCTTTTGCTTTAACCAGTGAACAGCAATGCCTAAGTTATCCTTTTCTTCATGAAACGTATAATGGTGCTCTTTTAAGACATGCTGCATTGTAATTACTGCTTTGCTACTGCAGTGTACTTCAGGGAATTGTAACTCACAGAACAAAGGTATCTTGCTTTTAGTTGCTGAACAGGCAATTAGCTTGGCCCAAAATGGCATGTTCATATCCCAGCAGCCCCATGAAACAAGAGAAAAGTCTATACATCATATCCTGAGCTCTCTTCTGTTTCATGGTCTGAGGTTCCTTTCACACATACTGCTGATCTGCGTTTGTCAGTGAAAAACTGGAATAACAAAGCAATGTTCCACTCTGTCTTGTCACTTGTCATGTCTTTTCCACCAAAGAAAATTTGCACTCATCAACTGTAGCAGTTTAGGAATACTCAGCAGGCTGCCTCCTCTTTCCTACCATTTGTTTGCAGGGAAGGTATTGGGTAGTGCATGCTTGGATAGAATTTATCCTGACTGCTGGAATTTAATCCTGTAGGTCTCCAAACTTTCACAGTCTGTGGAGAAGCTTTCGCCATGAGCAGTGATCTTGCAAGGGTTTACTGGAAAACATCACTTTAGTTGACTGTTACCCCTGAGAAAAACAAAACAAAACAAAGCATTACAGATTTGTCACTAATTAATTAAGTAGAAACCTAGAAATTAAAAAGCACTTTATTCTGTTAAAGGAAATGGTTAAATTTAGGGAAAAAATGTTAGAAAAATAAAAACAGTACACACACACACACACACACACACACCAACAAATCCAGGTATCAATCACCTTTCCACGCTGTCACCTAAGATTTCTTGACAGTGTGTCTTGGCAGGGAAGAAAGTGTTCCACACCTGACTCCTACCTTTTAGAACTGACCTCTAAAACTAATGTGTGAAGCTGGCAGCATAGCCCTCTTCACCCCATCTGTATTGCCTCAGGAAGCATTTATGTATTCTTTTTCCTTTTCTCTGTGATAAAACTTCCTTTCCTATTTTGCCTTTAATCTCATCCTTTCCTTACCTTTTCAGGAGATGCATATTTTAGATTTATACTAAATATGTCAGTTACTAATGATCCTTCCTTGTTCTTCAGGACTGGTACGCAAGACACATAAAGCAGTTCCAGTGAACAAGATCTTTGTTTAGGGTTTACAGTCCCATGGCATTCCTTGTTTTCACATTCTTCATAGTTTAAATGGCCTTCCCACTGACTTCAGTGTTTTCAGAACTTTTACTATGGAAGGAAGAGGATAGTCCCCTCTATAAGTTGCCTCAGGGTTATCTTGTCTTGCCTATACTGTGGACAAGGATTCCTATGAATTAGGGTCAGTTTTGGTTCATTGATCTCAATCAGAGCCTAAACCACAGCTATATCCATGCAGCTTTTGCTACAAAAACAGAAAAGCTCTCTACTGTGGAACACTTCAGAGGTCTTAAATAAGTATTCTACACGATATAAAATTTTTTTTACAGTGAGAATGATTAATCAGTGGAACAACCTCCCCAGAGATGTGGTGGAGTACCCTTCAATGGAAGATTTCAAGATATGCTTGGACAGGACACTAGATAATCTCAGCTAGGCTCCCTTTCCCAGGAAAGGTTGGACCAGAGGGTCTTTTGAGGTCATTTCCAAGTTGGGCTGTTCCAGGAAATGGCCTCAGGTTGCACCAGGAGTTTTATTAGGAAAAACTTCTTCACAGAAAGGGTTATCAAACATTGGAACAAGCTGACTATAGAAGTGTTTGAATCACCATCCCTGAAGGTATTTAAAAGATGGGGAGTTGTGGTGCTTATGGACATGGTTTACTGGTCGTTTTTGGTAGTGTTAACGGCTGGACTCAATGATCTTAAAGGTTTCTTCCAATATAGATGATTCTATGATTCTATTCAATGAACAGCAGGTCTCTGTGAGGTTTCTAAGGGAAAAGAATTAATGGGTTTGCTTTTCAGTTTGGTACATCTACAGCTGCACATTAAAGGATGAAATACATACAGCTATTACATTACACACATTGGGCAAACAGAATATTAAAGTGCTCATTCTCACAGAATAGACACCTTTACCACGCCTATATTTAAAAAAGATTGTTTTATCCTGCAGCTAACCTTTTTGGCTCAACAGGGTAGCCTCAATTGCCCTTTATTAGACTAATGCCATTTAAGGATTTCATTTTTATTTTTTCCTCCTTTTGGTCTTTAATATTCTCTCTGGGAAATTCTTGCACATATGTCTGTATTTTAAGGCCAATTTTATCCATTGTGCCTCATATTTACTCAATTAGGCTACAACACATTATATCAGAATACCTGTTTTTTCTCACTCCATTCAAAGCCAGGTGTGTATAACACATCATTCCCCACCAGTAACACAAGCCTAACTGAAGCAATTGTCCCACACATTCAACATAGCACAATTAATCAACTCAAAAAAAAAAAAAAGCAGCTTTTGAAATCAGCTTCCTGAATTAACAGAAAAGAAAGATTTATTTTATATCAGGTATTCAAGGGACTTTTCTTTTCAGGGGAAATGGTAATTCTTTCTAACAAAAATAATTGACAGAAATTTAGTATCTGCGGCTATTTCAGTGTGTTGCCACAGTTTTCCAGGAGGCTCAGATGACAGCAGGCAGTTGCAATTGCCATCAAGAAAGCAGCAACTCCTTTTAGACTCTCTGCAAAGTGCTGATGTGTCCAAAGACTAGGAGAACAAACAACTTGCTTTCTGTACAGCTGAAGCAAGCTGTGTCAACACGACAGAATTTGAATTATTACATGCTGCTGTTACATCTATAGAAGCAGAAGAAGGGAGTACATGATTATGGCCTAGAGCTTGTGGTTAGGGAGGGAGTAATAGTAGCTCTTCAATATTAGTTGTTGATGGAAAACATCTGCTTCCTTTCCCATCCCCATGAAACAGGCACTCGGGAAATGTCCCCTGATGATATCTCTCTGAACTCGGTCATTCCTCTCCTTGGAATTCTTATGCAACATTTGGATCCACTGAGAAATCATTAAAAATTCAGAATGGAAAGAAGATAAGAAATCTGGGAAGCCTGTATTTCTACATCACCTCTGAAAAGTGGCAGATAGCCTCCAACCGTATGAAAAGTGATGCCAGCCTCTGTTGCTACAGCAGTGAGCACAAACAGTCTTTTATTCTTCCCAGGGGCAGAAGTGGGGGGAATCCAGATTACTGCACTGGTTACTTCAGAACTCACCCCAGCTCAAATTGACATTATTCATCATCAGTTGCAGCACATCAGGCTCGGAGTTTAACTAGCCCCTCATAATGAGTGGGAGGTGAATCCTACACATTTTGAAGGGGAAATTTATTTCTTACTGATTACTGATTTATTTTTTTTTTTTTTTTTCTTTTCCCCAGGCACATGTTTTCTTTTTAGGCCTGAAGTTTGTTTGTGCTCTTCAGGAGAAACCACACAAAGTATCACTATGCAAAAAACATAAGGCTGCCATGTTTTGAGACCGTTACCAGCACATTTAATCTACCATGCAAAAAATTATCCAGGTTGTGAAATACTGGTTGAAAAAGAATATTAGAGGAGAGGCAATTTTTCATTTTGAATACAAGTTTAGCCAAAAGGGTGGCAGGATTGATTTCATGGTCCCATGAAGCCTTCACGAGGAAACAAATGTGGGTCTTCCATTTAAAGAATGTCCTATTTCAGGAAGCATGAATCCAGGAATAGTTCCCCAGCCTGTGTTTTAATCCTTCAGAGTCTGAAGGGAGATATATTTGTATATATAAATTATATACGAACATACACATGTATACAGAGTATATATTCTTACAGATAGGGACATTACTGAGTCTTACAGATAAGCATGCAAAAAGATAGCAAGCCTTTCTTTTATGTTCTTTAATGATATACATACAGGAATCTTTTTTTGTATTGTGTGAGTTTATATGTAATTAGTAGATAAGTGAGGTGAGGGAGATAAGAGTTTTATTTCAAGGTGCCTTTATTTTATGTGTGTAGAATGTATCAGTGTTAAAATGCCTGTATATAATAGAGCATTTTATTCACATTGTGTGTATGTCAGATTGGTTACTATAATTGCGTTCAAGTCTCAAGGCAACTTGGTTTAAAACCTTTAAGGATCGTAGTAAAATAAAGCAGGAAAGCAAGTCTTAAAGTTTACCCACATAATGGTGGACAGTATGATAAACCATCTCTTCACATCTAGAGCATCCAGCCATTATGCTTCATAAATCCAAATCTGTATTACTCACATTTATTTACAATATTTTGGGAGAAATCTGGCACCCAACCAGAAATACAGTTTAAAAAGCAATAAATGTCAGAGAAAAAAATCCCTTCTGTCATCAAGTGATAAAAGAAGGAGTTTGCTAAATATGTGGTGATGAATTAAAATATTACGACTAAGACAGAGCCTATACATAATCTTGGAAGAGAAATTCTGGCGATGGAGAGATACTGTAGTACAAGCTAGCTATTCTGTAAATAACAAAATAATACTACAATGAGCCATCTGCTTGCTCATAACAGACAATTGGAAATTCTCATATTGCATATATTTATTTGCTTTTAAAAATGTATTATTTCTTTCATTTAAGTGTTTAGGATTATTAATTAAAATGTCTGAGGAAGGCATAAAAGGCGAATGGCTTTGAAATAGCAGATTCTGACTCTTATTCTGTTTCTTGGTTTGTGACAAATCAATTTAAAGACACTGATTTGGCTTCCCTGATACGCAGGATGTGATAGCAAAGCCAAGGAATTATTCCCCTAAATAGACACTCATCACTCTTGATTCAATGGCACTATTGTTCACTAAAGTCTAAATCCACAATAGTGTTTTGGGGGTAAACCCCCAGGATAACTGACAAAGCTCAAAGCCGGGATTCCAAAAATTCCTAATACCTTTTCCTGAAGTATTTCCAGTCATAGAATCATAGAATGGTTAGAGTGGGAAGGGACCTTAAAGATCATCGAGTTCCAATGCCCCTGCCACGGGCAGGGATATCTCCTGCTAGAGCAGGTTTCTCAAAGCCCCATTTAGCCTGGCCTTGAACACTCCCAGGGATGGGGCATCCACAGCTTCTCTGGGCAACGTGTTTCAGTGTCTCACCACCCTCACCGGAAAGAATTTCTTTCTAGTATCTAATCTAAATCTCCCCTCTTCCAATTTAATACCGTTACCCCTTGTCCTATCACTACACTTCCTGACAAAGAGTCCCACTCCGGCTCTCCTAAAGCAAAAACCATCTCTTCCCTTTGTATTTTATCAGGCAGGGCTGGATTTGGACATGTAACATAGGCAGATTACGAAGCAGAGTCCCAATCCTGCAATGAACTCCAAGATCTCGGAGACAGAGCAAGTACAGAATACAGCCTTCTCTGCTGCACTCCCCATTTACAAACTTGTTAGGATGTCTGATGTGAGTCACATCCTCTGATACCTGATTTGATACCTGCCACACACATATTTCAGGACTGCACAAGCAGCCTAGGAACAGAAGTCAGAACTGTGAATTTCCCAATATTAACAAAACTACTCAGCACTGAGACCATATTGCCAAACATTTCAGTGTCTAAGATTTCACGGCTTCAGCCCTGTGCCACACAGAAGGCAAATGATGGAATTATGCAGGACACAAAAATCATTCGACTGCTTGTCTGTTATAAGATGGAAGGAGTATGAATACTTACAATGGCATGCCTAATATTACTGCATCCTACAAATAAGAGGTCTTACTGCCCTAAATGCCTACATAATCATGAATATTTTTCAGTTATTTTCATATATAAACAGTTTCTGCTGCTTTCACAAGGATATTATTCGTGGACAAAGAGAAAAAATCTGTGCAGTAATGAATGGAGAACTGGCATTCATAAGCTATCACACTCCATTAAGATGAAGGCTACACTGAAAAAATATACACCCCACGAGATAATACAAATGCTTATAGCCAACAGGATCAAAAATCTGTCAGCTTTTACACTGCCATTTCTGATACCATAGACAATGCTGCTTTGACAGGCATTGTCAAAGCCCTATCCCATGGTAAGGGCAATAGGACAAGGAACTGGTACTTTGAATGCTCAGACATGAAAAAGCCATTTCGTTTCCCTGGAGGTATTGCAGAAAGTCATTAAAGAACATTGGCTACTTTAGCACAATGCAGCCCTGAAGGATAATCCAAAAAGCAGACACGGGTTTGGAAAAATATCCTAGATCTCATAATTTCTTCAAGGTACCAGTCAGAGAGTTACTTGAAAAGTCAAAATGGAAAATTATGGCTTTTACCTTATGAAGTGATTTAACACCTCTAGTGTTGATGGAAATAGGGTTAGGTAGACAGAGGAAATTAGAGAAGTCAAGCCTAAAATATGGATACGTAAATCTTTAAAAGAAAAAAATTATGCAAAACCATGGGTGTAAAAATATTACTTTTATAGAACTGTTTCCAGCACCTAAAAGCCAAAAGAATGTAGCCTTCTTTAAACAAGGAAGTAATATTCAAATAGTAGAAAAAATATCTTTGGATTTATGACTGTTGATGTTTATTCTTTTTTTCTTTTAACAGATCATTAACTTATAATACAACACATTTCTGAGTCTGCCTCAGATATGAAGCCCATGGGAACATGTGAAAACAGCTCTTTCAGACTGTGGCAGGCAGTTGTCTTTTCTTTGTTCATTTCCTTAAATCCACCAAAAAAACTGTGATAGATGTCATTATTCCCCCTCTTTTCCATCAATGTAATAGAAAGTCCAACCATGAGTAAATGTGAGGGAAATGGTTAGTGACACTGAGTTCACTGAGTTGCTACACCTTCAAATGAAAGCATCACAGGGTTGGCTATCAGAGCCAAATATTAAATTAGCACCACTGAAAGACACTTATGCATTGGTAAGGATGTCTTTAAAGAGAAAAACCTTTTTCTGATCCTTGATTTTTCTCCTGTATAGCAAGAGTTTCTTCCATTAGGAAAAAGTCAATGATTCTATCAAACTTTATAATGAAATATTTAAATATAAAAAGTTTTGATGGAGTTTTCAAGAACCTTAAGGATATATTCCAAACAAACAAACAAACAAAAAAAAAAAACGAACAAAAGACATCAAAACAAACAAAACCCAAATACCTGTCTTGGAATCGGTGTCTTGGTATCAGTTATGTATACTTTCAATGTTGTTTTCAAGGAGGAAGATTTGGGTTTGTTTGCTTCTTTAGATTGAAAAATCCATTTCTATTTTCCTCCTGGGAAAGCATTAATCTTTGAGCAGAGACAAATTATAGGAGAAATAATAAAAACAAACAAAATAGTAAATGGTATAAGGGATACACCAAGGACTTCTTTTCACCTTTTCTCCTTAGACATATTGAAGGGACATCTAGAGAAAATGAAATTGAACTGAAATAGTGAAAATATTGCTATGGTAGGAAATGACAACTAGACTCTCTACAGCTATAGGATCCTTTCAGATTTCAGCTTGTTGTTGCAGGTTTTCTTGACCCATTCTCTGAAGCAGCTGATTCTAGACACTTTGATACAGGATATCAGGCTCCAGAAACCAATTGTTTGCACCAACTTTTGCTTTTCTGTTGGTCTGCTCTAAACAAGTTACTACAAGGTTTGTTTCTATGAAATTACACATTAAGATTTCCCCTAAATATATGTCACTATTTCCCCCAGTCCCCTGAGTAGGCCTATATTCTTTCAGGTAAATCCTATAGCACAGTTACTGTAACAGATTAAGATCTTTTAAAGTGTTTGGATAAAGTCACATTTAGCTATTATCAGAGTCTCGATAAATTTTGTGTCCCTGCACATGGCAGGGGGACTGGAACTTGATGATCTTTAAGGTCCCTTCCAACTCTAACCATTCTATGATTCTATGATTTTGTCAGCTCTTTGGCAGAACTTGAAAAAATATTAAATTACTATGAGAAGATTTTGTTTTGTGTGGTCTCAGGATCGATGGCAAATAAAAAAAGACATAGAATATGCCTGTGCTGGAGTTGTAATTTAACGTATTGCTAACATCTGCTTTCTTTGTATGACTAGGCACACTCACATTTTTATTCTTTATTGCCAAAATTTTCAGTCCTTTGTATGAACTATGTGTTACTGTCACATTTAATAAAGAAATCCTGCATAAAACAGCTCTCTCACATGTAAGTTTAATGCTCCCAGCTTCAATTCCTTTCTATAAAGGGCTATGAACCCAATTCTCTCACCTTCCAGGTGAAGGTTTGAATCAGTATAGTTACAGGTGTATGCAAGAGCAGAAGCTTTCCTGCCCTCTTATTGATTGTTCCACCTTAACATTAAATATAATATTATCATTCTGTATTTGGTAAACAAAACAAACAAAAACATGTCCATATAGGTTAGCTAGGTACTTGCCTAGAAAAAAAAATGACTTTCCATTACTTTTCCTGCTAGAAATTTAAAACACTTAAACTTTTACTGGCATTTCAAGAATAACCTAGACTTAAACAAACACTCTTATAACAAGACATGGGAAGCATGCTTACAGGCCTTCCTCGCTGGTCCACACCACACAAAAATGTCTCGACAGGAAGGATGAAGACTGAAGAGTATCATAAAACTCAAGCTCCATCACAGCAGACATTAGCTCAAGCGACAAGAGCAAAGATATTGGTCATGATATTTTATTCTGAAACCTCAGCTGGGATAAAAAGCAGCTCTGATTATCTCTGCCATCCCAAAAACTTAAAAGTAGTTGAAAATCTGAGTAGAAACCTTAATTATGAATTCAGATCAGAAGAAATAATAGCATAAAATGCAAAAAACCCATGATCCTTATGTTGTCTTCCAGGTGGTCTGTTTGCTTCTTCACAAAGCGCCTTCTATTGTGTCATTCAACTCCTGACGAAACTCTCCAGCATCCACCCAATGAAGGTAATTTCCTTGATTTAGTCAGTTGATGTGGAGATGAAGATTAAGTCAATCATCAGCCTTTCAGAGGCTTCTTCACTAACCTCCTCCGCCTGTTTTCAGCCTTAACTTGCGTACAAAACAAGTGATCAGCTTAGCAACAAATTCCTAAAGTAATGGAGAATTATTTAATATACACCTAGACAATAGCAATAGTGTTAGATTCTGAATAACAGCATAACAAACAGGGGCATATACAGGTTAATTAGTAATAAAGTTGAACTATTAAAGTGGGTCTCAGTTAATTCATAGGTTTTCAAAGTATTTTAGGCCAGATGGATTCTTGCCAAGGCTCCAAGCTAGTGAAACAGTGATTCATGGCTAATAAGGGCAAAGGCCCTAGAGATACGAATATTTGTTACCCCAACATGCTGACCTTTTCCCAAAGAGGCAGAAATTTAATTATCTCCTTTGAAAAGCGCAATTATAGAAAAAGTCAAAACCTGATTTATATTCACTTTCTGCATTTTTCACAGATAAATAAGTAGGGAGAAAGAGAAACTGAAGGAACACTTCCAATAACCAGAACCAAAATCAGTATAGGCATGCGTGTGGTTTTCCTGCTACTCATTCAGATTTTGCCACCTCTTTCCATTTCAGTTCAGAGGCCATTTAACACAAACCTTTCTTTACCGTGAAGTCAAGACTCAGAAAGCTGTCTCGTCTCTCTTTCTCTCTGTGTCTCATCTCTTGTTGACATTACTCTTTACTGGCAAGGTAAGTAACTGGACAGAGAGGTCAGTAACATGTCCCAGGTGACAGAGGCAAGCATGTAGCTGCCAGTCCCAGACTCACCACCAGCAGATACCACCACATTGCCACACTGGCAGGTCTTGCAGGAGCTGTTGCTTTAACTAAGTGCAAATGACAAATAATACGTGGTTGTGGTCAGGGATAAAAACGTTAAATTTTGTGAAACTAGGCAAAGACATATTTTTTTCACCTGTTCATCTATATACAAAATTATCTGCAGTATTTTTTTCTCTCCTCCAATGGCTAAAATCATGACGCTGTGTAAATGCGCTAAGTCAGTAATTGTCCATGGTTAAGGCAGCTACATTAAAAAATAACAAAAAAGCCTACTTAATTATAAATGGAAAACAAGTTGAATGCAGATTAGCTGACACATTTTCATCAAGTACACTTCTTTAGAAGTGATCTGAGCTCTGATCTGCTATACTCATATGGGATCTCTTGGGAATGTCTCTCCTGGAAGATCGTATCTTAATTTGCTCGGGTAGTATTTTTAGCAATTTGATGTCTTCCCCCTTTCCCACCAATGAAACAAATCATATTGTGGTCATTAAGTAAACCCATTCATCCAGTTCCATTTGCTATAATTCTGCCTGCTACCGTGTAGCCTAGGGCTATTGATCAAGCATAGCATTCCCATCCAAGAGTGTGCATGTGAGCATGTGTTTAATTAGAAACTTAATTTATCGCAATGACAGCATGGAAACTTTTAAGCACAGGAATTCTTAGCCGTATTTTCAGCTCTTAAGAACATAGATGCCTTCTTTGATTGAAGACAGCTTATTTCATTTATACAAAAAATATTTCCATAATTAAAATTAATTATGAAAAATTAATTTTCTATGAAAAAAAAAAAATTCCTTTTTCCCCCCACACGTTTCCTCTAAGAGCTTATGAGTCTTACAAAGGCTTCTAACAGAAGTTATTTAAAGCAATGTATGCTTCTGCAACATTACAGAATCACAGACTCACAGGGACTGGAGGGTACCTCCAACCCCCTGCTCAGGTCAGGGTCACCTACAGGAGGGTGCTCAAGACTGCTGAGTCTTTTAATATCTCTGAGTATGGAGACTTCATAGGCTCTGTGGGCAACCTGTGCCAGAGTTCAGCCTCACAGTAATAAAGTGTTCAGCCTTGCTGAAGCCAAGATTAACAACATCCACTGCTACCCCTTGTCCACTGAGCCCATCATTTCATCATAAAAGGCTCTCAGGTTGTTCAGGCATGATTTCCCCTTCATAAATCCATGCTGAATACTCCCAATCACCTTCCTTAATTCATGTTTCCAGAGATGGAGGTGAGGCTGGGTGGCCTGTAGCTCCCAAGACCCTTCTTCTTGAAGATGGAGGTGACCAGTCCTCAGAAGCCTCCTTCAGCCACCACAGTGTTTTGCAAATAATGGAGAGAGACCTGGCAGTGACATGAGCCAGATCTCTCAGCACTTGTGGCTGCAACCCATCAGGTCCCACAGACTTGTGCACATTAAGGTCATTCAAATGTTCCTTCACCTGGTCCTCCTCCACTGAGGGTAAGTCCACCTTGCTCCAGACTTGCCCTCAGGTCTCAGGCGTCTAGGATTCCTGACGGCAAACCTTACCAGTAAGGACTGAGGTGAAGAAGGCATTTAGAACCCTGGCATTTTCCACGTCTCCTGCCAGCAGGTTTCCTGCTCCATTTCAGCAGCAGGTCCATATTTTCACTGGTCTTTCTTTTGCTGCTGAAATATCTGTAGACACCTTATTTGTTGCCCTTCACATCCCTCGCCTGATCCAACTCTCAGTGAGGTTTGGCTTTGCTAACTCTGTCCCTGCACACCTGGACAGAGTCTCTATCCCAGGCCTCCTGCCCCTTCTTCCATGCCCTCTATACATTCTATGTTTGAGTTTAGTCAAGAGCTCCTGGTTCACCCATCCAGGACTCCTGCCACCTCTGTGAGGTATGAAGGGGGCCAAAGGGGACTGTACGACTAGCTAGCATTACAGTTTCAGAGCAGGATCATGTTGTCACTTTCTGCCTGAAGCATTGAAGGCTGTCACAATCATTTATTTTTGGCACTCCAACACACACAACTATTATTTCTGCCCCCACTCCCCCCGCCCCGGAAACCACGTCCTAGAGACTGTGAAGCCAAACGCTCAACCCGCCTGTTCTGGGGACCTCTGCTCTGAGGACACACAGCAAGTAGGCTCCCAGTTTTCTGATGGAGGTCACTGTTCCTCCCCCGTGGCCATGGCTTTGCTGGCCTCAGGGTGAGTTGCGGCAAATGGCTGTGCTAGTGAGGAGTCGCCACCTCTCCTGCCTGCATGGGAGGGAAGCAGGGCACAGTCTCAGGTCACTGCCTGCTGATCAGGTGTCAGTGAAGATACGAGCTGAATGACATAGTGAGCGAAAGCGTAAGTGAAGCAATCAAATGAGATAAAAGATGCTGTAAAGGTAGCTTAGAATGATACTGTAAGGACCACTGGTTTGTCACTGGGGTACTGAAACCTTAGAAAATTCGCATTCAAGGAATGTGGAATTTTCATAATTTCTTGGTCATAACATAGCAATCTCAAGATCTATTGCACAGCTAAAACTTAGATTACAAAAGGTAAATTGAATTTCCATATTTTTCATATGGATTATTAGAATTAAAATGCATGATACACCACCTCCCTTGCTCTCCTTCATCTGAGATTTTTCTCCAACTCTCTCTCATTCACTTCAAATCGTGTAGACTTCACTCATTGGCTAAATTTCTGACTTATCCATCCATATCCTAAGTTTTGTCCCTGGACACCGCATCTTATCATACTGTGTGCAGGTTCAAACAAGAAAATAAAAATAAAAAAGCAAATCAGAGTTTGACTTCTAAAATTTTGCTACTGTGTGTCACTCTATGTCCAGTACTAATAAAGCAACTTAGATGTGGTAAAGAAATGAGAAGTACCTGTGTTCTCTACAATAACTTGATAACACTGTCATTTCTGAACCCTGGAAAACCCGTGTTTTATAAATATTTAAAACATCTTCTTTTTCGGTCATCATAGGGCAAAAAAATCACTCATGCAAAACATTGCCACCCACTGCAGTGTGAAGATATCCTTCTTTAGACACAGAAAAACAGTTTTCTACTACTAAATAGATTATGTCTGATATCCCTCCACTAGTTTGATATTCAGTATTTCCTTAAATGCATTGTAACTGCTGAGTTGCGGGTTTTTTTTAAGAATTTGTTGGAAAACACATATACCTCTAATGCTTTCTCTCTTGTGTTTGTTACCACCAAGTTTTACATACATCAACTTCTCCTCCACTTTGGGGGGATAAAGCTATTTTTACCACACAAATCACTGTTTTGTGTTTTTCATCTCTGTCTAAGAACCTCTACACAAAGAGCACAGAGATGCATATTCTCTCAGTGGGACAGACACAGCAGAGTGCTGCTCTGTGAGTACTGTGACACTTTAAAGAATCAGTCCTTCTCTATGGTAGTTTGTAGCATTTTAAGGAAGACAGTGAGTCCAAAGCAATGTTGTAATGAAGGGGTTACCAGGTTACCAGGAACAGGACCCTAGGGGCTTGAAAAGGAAAAGGATGAACTTCTCTTACACTTGCTGTTTTCTTCCTTTTTTTACTCATTTTTCTTGCCTTATCCTCCACCTGCATGGGCTGGCTCCATCTCAAGGATATTTGCCCCCAGTCACCCCTCAAAGGTAGGTGACAGCACCTCATTTTTTTTCTATTCTGTTCTCCAAATGCACTTTTCTATATTTCCTCTGTTTCCTCCAATGACATTACATCTGTGCCAAAGTTTTTTGACTCAATGTGATTTTTGATTTCTCTGTTGCTACTCGCAATTAACTAAATAATTATCACTCATCCACAGAGACTTTACATAATTTATATTTCAGATTTTACTTCGCAGCATAACCTCCCGATCTTTTTGCAAAGTATTCTTTTTTTTTTTTTGTCCTCAGAGTTCTTTGCTCATAAACACTGCCAATCTATTTTACTTAATACATTCCTGGTTGTATTAAATTGGAACATTTACATGTTAATACACCTGTATTTGTATCCAAAATCCATCCCTAATGATTGTGGTACTTACATATCCATTTTACTTAATAACATTCAGTCTGAAGTTTCTCCTTGCTGAGCTGCCTGTAACACATACTGATATAAAAATGATTTCTACACAAAACTCTAGTCCTCCTTATTAATGACTGAATAAATTATACAAATTAAAATTCCCTAGATATCACTGCAGTCACTAATCTCATGCTCTCAGCTATCTGTGAGTGAGCTTCCCTACCCTGAACCACAGGTGGTAAACACTTTTTCCTTCTCCCTCAGTACTTCAATTCAAACTGACTCCATATTTCCACATTCTCCTTCATTTTTAATTATCCTCATCAAAAGTTGAAAAGAGTTATTAACTCACGGTGCTACCTTCCCCTACTTTCCTTTACCAACTATTCTGATACAGAGAGTGTCCTCCAGATTCCTAATATAATCTCAGACACGACACACTACACAAATAAGAAATGACCCAGGTTTACCCACAATTTTGTATATAGTATTAATAAAATAAAAATTAAGCCTTATAACTACTGTCAATAGAAAGACTATTGAGACCTTGTATAGACTTTATGTGCCAGTATGTTATTTGTAGAGCCTAGGAAGCTTAGAAATCAACCTGTAGCCACTAGTGTTAAGGACTTCAGAAAATGTTAATGTGCTCTCCCAACAACTCTCCAAAGCTGTTGCAACAGCATTATTAATGCTATTTTTCAATATCTATTTTTTGTTTTCTGTTAAAAGCCGTATATCTGCCTCACACCATTCAGTTGTAAGCCTAGATAAATATTTAAATGGGAACTTCCATGAAAAAAAATTGTTTTTCTTTGAATTCCAAAGAAAGGACAATGGACACACACACTTCTATGAAGTGATTTAAGACTAACATTTTAAAGTTGTTGTTTTAATAAAAAACAGGATGACCAGCCTTGTCTTTCTCTCCAAACATCATCAAACAGCCTTTCCAGACCCAACAGGACAAAGATTTTGGGCTTCAGAAGGGTAGCTTTTCTTTCTCCTAAGCCTCTATTTAAAACCTCCAATCTCTAGAACAGATTCATTTCTATATTTGTAATAAAGGAAATATAAAATTGAATTAAAGTATTGTCAAGATGCATCAGTGCCAGAGACAAATTTCGTTTAGATTTGCACTCTGAGACCAAAATTACTTTTGCTACTTCCCTTCTTTTTTGGGGGGGGGATTTTGCCCCACTGCTTTTCCTCATATCCTTGGCAGGATGAACTGGGTGAATATGGTGTAACCCCCTGCCAACTACTTGTTCGTAGCTATGGAGAGATAGGCAAGTTTTTCAGACTTTTCCTCAGCTAGTACTAATTTGAGTATCTCTCCTCCAACAGTTGTCAGTTACCATGAAACTCGTAGAACTGAAATAATCTTGGAAAACCTCTATCTTTCCACCCCACTTAGTTTTAAAACTGATCCATAGGTTCAAATGCTAACAGAAAACAGAAGGAGAGTTGACACAGGGGACAACATACAAACACAAACTTCCTTTTTTTTTTCAGGAGGCCAGGCTAAAAAGTAGGAAACTGAATTATCCTTGTCCAATCCACACCTAATTGTGTGCCTCAGATGGAACATCATGCCCATGAAATAAATTTTTCACACTCCTGCTCTAAATTTGTAGTGTCAAAGAAAATCAAGTTCTGATTACTTGCTTGCCAGTCAGAGTACTTCCTTACTGCTTCCCTCATATGCAAGAAGTCAGAAATCTCTGTTTCTTGATACTAAAGACATAACTATGTGACCAACACTAATGCACCTAGAACTACAGATAATGAAAAATAAGTATAAAAATCTGGCATTTGTTCTCCTCATTCATATTTCCTTTTTCTGCCAAATACCAACAGAGTGTTGTGGACCACAACCTTAAAAAGAGGCTAGTATTCTGCCTGTTTGAAGACGACTTGTAACTTCCAAATGCACAATGAAAAATTATTATCTGGAGAAGTGGACTTCTTGGGCTTATGCCTGCACATGGCCTAATTTAAAGTAACACAAACCTGCCCAGTTGCATTACATGACTATCCTAGAAATATAGATGACCATTTTAAAAATAATTATACAAATAAGAGCATGTATAGAATAGCCCATAGCATGTTACAAAAGTTGCTCCGTCTCTTGAGCTGTAATATAATATACTATAATACTCTATTTTAGATCTATACATCAATGAAATTTACTTACAAGGTATATGTGCTCAGCTGTGCAACTCAGCAGCAGGCGATGAATCAAGAACACCCGATAAATTAATGTGAGAAAATACTTTTTCTCATCTATTTAGCCAGCCCTGTAGTATTTAGCAGGTCAGACCTTTGTACAGCTATAAAACAGTGTTTATCTGAAAGTCAGCACTCTCTCTTCACACAGGTTTCTCAAACTCACCTCAACAGCTGCCCTTCTGTGCTGTCCACTGCGCCATATGAACAGTTTGCAGAGCAAGTGGTCTCACAGCATAGCTTGTTTGCCTTGATTTATCAGGGGGAGGCAGAAGAGCTGCGCATCTTTCTCAAGGTGAATGCATAAAAGTTTACATTTCCTATCAGTAAGAAAGGCATTTGAAAGCCTGTAAAAAAAAATAGAGAAGTTTGCCCCAGTCTAATATTGCACTGACTGGCATAAGAACATGATTCTTCCTCTCAGCATATCCACTCTTAAACTATCACAAGGAAAAATGCACAGAGTAAAGGTAACTTGCATCTCTGCCAGAACAATTTAAAACATGTTTTTTTCCCTTTTTTTTCTGTGGCAAACTACATACTTGACAAAAAGCCTCTCAACTATAATTTATTCCTTTCCATCACACTACTTCACTATTTCTTTCAAGGCTTTATTTGGGAAGCTAGTAAATCTTTTGTTATTTATTATAAGGATAGTAAAGTCTAGAAATATGATCAGAGTCATGGACTGGAACAAGAATACAAAAACACTTTCTGCATCCTATACTCTTTATCAGTCCCTGGCTGCCATTTATTTTTTCTATGTCTTCACCTCTTCTTTAGCATCTTTTTTGATTTATTTTTTTCCTTCTGGCTCTTCTCCTCTTTTGCAGACTTAAAATACACCAGCGTTTTAAAATGATAAATCAAATCCTCCTTTATTCTCTTTTCTCCTCTAAAATTCATCCAACTGATGTACACTCATGACTTTATAATAATTTCTGAACTACTTTTTCTTTAATCTGATCCGTTTTTTAAAGCCAGAAGGATCTGATTTTGAAGTGCTTTCTGCAGCCACAAGACTTAGAAACTTTTTTTTCTCCCTAAAATAAATGATGACATTTTATCATAGGCCTTTCACTCATTAAAACTTTATGAGAAACAAAACTGTTGCAAAACTCATGATAAAATAGAGTGAGCAGCACAACTGTTCCTTCTATCCAGCCTCAATGTGCTAAAAGGGAGACAAGAAGAAAAGGGAAACAACCACAACAGAAAGCAAAGCTTGAAGAAATGGGTCAAATAAGTCCCGTACTGATATGTTAGAAGCATCCCTCCTGTGAAACAACTGTGTAACATGCATATGGTCCTTGGCTGACAGCACATATTCCTTCTAGAAGACAACTGATTTGGATTAATATAGTCATTGTATATTTTGTTTCTGTACTCAGAACAAATGTACATCCACATATTTATGTACTATCATTGTTTCATTGTGTGAAAAACATACTGTTTGAACTTACTCAAATTACCACTATTAATAAATCATATGGTAAAATACATTTGATACATCACTTCTGTCAGTAAGTCACTGGAGAAAAGAAAAAAAAATATTGCTCCATGCATATGTTTTAGGGACATTTTGTTCTTGCTCTTCATTGTCTCACTTTTCCTGACTCCAGTCAGAAACTCAGCAAATGAGGGCTGACTTGTTTAACACCCTCCAAATGTGCTGAAATGAGTTTAGTCACAGCCCACACAGAATGCTATTTCTATTTACTGTAGTCCAAATCTGCTTTGCAAGTGAGGATCATGGATCAAAGATCAGCCAGCAGGCAGCAGATTTTTTTTTTTTTCCCCAAATCTTTCTGGTGGAAGAAGACAAAAAAATTGTCACTTAGTAAGCTTTCCAGGAAATGTGTAAGCTTCATGCTTACACATGAGTTTTATATGAAACATATAAAGATCATTAAATGGGTTCAATCAAGCAGCAGGATATACTAATCATAAAAGTGTGTCAACAAATTTTGACAGCAATGTGATTATCCAGCTGTTATTAGGCTTATTTTGTTTCAATTCAAATCCACATCAACTGTTCGCTTTTAGATTAGACTATTAAAAATCTATTTCCCTTAAACAGACTATCTAAAATGCTTTTAAGACATGTTTATGGCATATCTGATGATACAATAAAGTCCTTTTGTTTCCTATAAATATTCTTAAAGGGGCATTTTCTGTAGGCTTCTCTTTTTCCACACCAAGTCACATACTGATAGATGACGCCATTAGTAGGCCATCTTTAGCCCAGTTTCTCCACCAGATGTATATATTTTTAATGATTTTTCCTTGTCAGAATGAGCGAGATTTTACTGGTTGCTATACTGAAAGTGGCAGGCGGTTGAAGAAGTAGTCTATGGATCTGTCCTTCCATTCATCTGTTTCTTGGAGGTGTAAGCTTTGGTTTTAAACACTATAATTCTATGTCAGATGAGATGTATTTAGGCTTATATACATTATAGGGAGTATATTCAATAAGTCATAAATTCTCTAGGTGAGTCTTGATATTACTATGAAGTTGGGGTTCCTTCACTCTTTTCAGCTCAACACACTGCTTTATTTTTTTCACATTCATCTAGAAGTCCATGGTTATAATTAGACAAAAAAACCCCAACAAAACAACCCAACAAAGAACCCTCAACCAACCAACAACAACAGAGAGAAGCATGGTCTTTTTTCTCTGCAATAAAGATTGTATTCATCTCTCCAATCCTACGCATGCACAGTGTGCAACCCCTACTTAAGGTCACAGCCTTTGAACCCCACTTGCTTTCTGTCTCTTTACCCTAATTGGGTCAGAGTAAAAGTTACATTCCTTTCTTTGACTGCCAGAGAGGAAAGAAAAAAGGAGAGGGAATGGAGGAATGAAGAAAGAATAGACACCAGATGGAGGTTTCCTAGATCCTTGGGGACTTACTTAATTTAAGAACAGCCAATTTAGAAACAAACTTAAAATTCTTCTAAAAGAAGATGCAAGCCCAGCATTGAGTACTAGTTGAGATCTTTTCGGAATACTCTGATATGTATACTTACTCTTATAAGCACCTGGTATTATGAGGATATGATTAGCTGAAAGGTACAACAGACTAATATTTTGGCACAGCAAAAATTTACACACTCATTCAAACTTCACCTCCCTGTCTTGACAGAGGGTTTTATACATTTGCTTATGTCTCCTGTCTGGATTCTCTTGCAACCATGTGACTAGGGCTCACAACTAATTGCATTGCAGAGCTCAGTTAAGGTGAATGTCTTCAAGTCAAGTAGGTATTTTGTTAAGGACTAACATAAAGACTTTGAAAATGGAAAATCTATCATTTATGCATGTAGCTTATTACACTTGTTAATCACTTTTGCATCAAAACTGTTATTTCTCACGTGAATTCATGCAGTTATAGTTTGCACGTACTGGATCTGTTTTTTCTCCTTTATATTACAAAGTAGTTAGTACCTACTACTCTCTACTGGGAGAGATTATCAATACAATCAAAGAAATCTCCCAACCTGCTTTTCCACAAATTAAATAAACTGTGTTCTATATGTTTCTTAAAACATATGGCATTTTTTACTCAATGCTTAGTTTTATTTTCTCTCCTTTCCCATCCTTGTCATTCCTTGTGCAGCTAATACCACCTTAAGCACTTCTTGCCACTGCACAGTTTTGGGAGCTCATGCTGAGCTCCATCGCAAATCCTGCCCCTTCTGAATTGGTGGCCACCAAGAAGCAGTTCTGAGTTGCAAAGTGTCTACTTCAAGTCAGTATTTTAGCACTGTCAAACACCTCTCAAAAAACTTTTAGTGTAAGTAAAAATCTCTTTCTGTTTGATCTAATCCACTGATTTATGTTATGTAAACATCCTATGTCAGCTAAATGTGTTAATACAATCAACGGGCATTTAAAGTGGCAAGACAAATTAAAAATAAAAAGAGAACAGATTAAAGTGTCTGTACAGACTGAGTGATTTATAGCCCAAGATATTTTGCAGTAATGTCACTACTAAAATGCTTTTAGGTCAAAATTGAAATATATTGGATAAAATATTAATTTAATGAAAATTGAGTGTAGGAGCTGGGTTTTACACTAGCCCATATTCAGGAAATGCATCTTTCGGTACCAAACTAAAGTGCTTCAGCTAGGAATGTCTTTGTTCTGCTAATGGAGAAACAAATTGCTCAGAAATTCAGCCCATCCAAAAACTCAGTTTGTACCTGACATCTCCTATGGTTAAATTTATGTCATTGAAAACACACCACTGAAAGATTCTTGGTTCCCGTGTGCAGTTGTAGAGACATCTATGCCTGCCCCACAGTGGACCATGTTTATCTTGGGTAAAAGGTCCATGTCCAAGCTGAATAGGATTATTATTCCTTGCAGGGTTTAATTAAAATGTTTCGGGTGCTGCTTGAAGACATAAATTAGTAGGTAAGGATGCAAAGTCTGCAGGAATTGCGTTGGAGGTGTGCAGAGAGCTGAGGGAGTCCAACCTGTTGCATTTGCATCCATATGGTACCGGGGTGGTTCTAGGACCATTTCCCAGAGCTGCATCACATTTTCCTCTCAGAAGAAATTAGTTGATTTGCTCTGAAAGACACCTCAGGAGTGAACTGCCTTACATTGTGCATAATAAGGAGATAAGGAGCCAGGACTTGAATCGAGATATAAATTATCTGATGGTACAGATTTAAAGGATTAATATTCTAGGCATCCTAAGAAATATCTACTGTGCTTAAAAAAAAAAAAGTAAAAAAGAAAAAAAAATAGAAGGATTAAAGAGCACATCTGAACACTAGTCTCCTGATCTCTACATACCTAATCATTATCTCATTCCCTTAGTTTGCTTTGTCCCTCACCAACAAACTGCCCAAAATCAAGACTGCCAAATAGTGGGAGGTGTCCCTGCCCATGACAAGGGGTTGGAACTTGATCCTTTTGGTCTCTTCCAACCCGAACCATTCTATGATTCTCTATTCTTGAGGATGCTAGGTTTTCAGTGCCTTCACTTTCAAGCATAAGGATTGGTCTCTTGTCTTTTTTTAAAATTGCCAGGATAGATATACCTCATTTAGTCTGGGTGAATTCAAGTTTATGGATTTTATATTAATAATAAAATTACTTCAGCAAGATTTACAGTTCTTACAGCAATATTTAGTACAGACCATGGGCACATGAAAAACATTCTGTTTTCTTTTGTTGTACAGATTTTTGCAGTGAGGCAGCAATTAATGAAAAAACAATAAACTTGTTCTCTTAAATTACTTGAAAAAGCAAATTATTGCATTCACAGTCACAGTATATGACTATAATCTTCGTAAAATTTCCCAGTGGATGTCATGTCACAGAAGAAACATAAAATTTTCTAAGCCCATCATTAGCTTATCATGTGAGTTGAAGTATAAATACACTTTTTTTTTTTTTTGGCATAATGAGTCAAAAACATTGTCTTGTTGCCAGTAAAGAGCAGTTTATTGAAATATATGAGTAAACATATTTTAATCACATTTTTATCAGTGAAGATCCTGCCTTCTCTTAGCTGAGTCCTCATATGTGTAGACGTCATACTGGCAGAGACAGGCGAAATATAACCTATGCATCCTTTAACTCACCTAAAATATCTCTGCTCGCTTTTCCCCTTGAAAAAAGTGGATAACCACAGCCAGGTATGGCAGAAACATGAAATTTGTACAGACTAGTCTCTCCATTAGCTTTCAAAAACTAATTACATTGGAACAGTATGTAGTTAAACATAACTAAAAAATTTTTCAGACAACTAAGTTTCTGTTAAAGACATTGAGGTTCAGGCCCCTAGGAGCCTAACTCTTTTGAAAATTTACATTAAGCTCCTAAAAATTATCTAGGTACTTTAGGAGGATACAGCCTAAAGAAATATTCTCATGTTCTAGAATCTCTTCATAAACTGCATCATGAGAAACAGCATACTTTTTTTCTGATATACTACAAAATAAGAATTAGTAAAAATAAACAAGCCATAGCCGTCTGTTGCAGTGCACATGAAGTATGAAACACCTATAATATATAGTGAGATGCATGGATTATCTGTTTAATTGTTTCACACAGAGATACATTGCACCCATCAAATACAGGAATTGTGTAATAATAATCCAGTAGGGAGAGCCAGAGTGTAATACTTTTACCAAGCACTTAATGGCAAACATTCAGACTGTGTAATTGATTAGAGAAAACGTTGTTATTATGCTATGCATTTCTGAAGGACCTCTCCAAAATGCCTGAGCTCTCTTGTTTACATTTTGGCTTGTATTCGTTGCCTTGAAAAAAGAAACCAAACTTTACTCCCTTAAACGTGAAGCTACTAACTTCCAAGCCACTTACTTTGCAGCTGCCTTCACAAACACAAAACCATGCCCTTCCACAGCTTGTTGTCCACTCTGTCCTGAAATCATCTTGCATCAAAACCCAAAGACTATGACACTCTGGATTCAATATGATCTCCAGAACAGTGACAACAAGCTACCAGCTAAGTCAGTACCCTTTAGTATGTAGTACTGGTTCCATTTTCCTTTGGACTTTGAACTTTGCAATAAACTTTGACTTTGGTCCAACAACTGTACATCCATTGCTTGGATTCAGTAGTAAATCAGTCTTAATTATTACACTCCTACATGGTTTCATGTCAGCAAAGCGTACAGATCTGCAGCTTCCAATAAATAGAAAGTTATTTGAAATTTGATGAAACCAAGATATACTGTATAAAAATATTCCAGTTCATTATTTGTCCTTATTTGGATGGATTTTATGCCCTTCTGCATTTTATATAGCTGTAAAGATTACAACTCTACACAAATTAGATAGATCAATAGAAGGAAAGATACCTGTAGAATGGATAAAACTGTTCAGGCCAGGATTCTCCAATCCAGGGCAGTGCCTGTAGGTGCTTGACGCTGGTATTCCCCTTCCTGCTTCCCTCCCTCCCCATGTGATTTAAAATCGTATGACTGCAATGTTTTAACAAATCTTCCAAATCTTTTCAGCTCTTTTTGCAGAGTCATCTAAGAAATATGGCCCAGTTATAACAAGACCTGCTCCATGAATAAATTGATTTTCCTGGTATTCTTGCAAGTGCCAGTTGGAACCAGTTACAGTGTAGAGCAGAAATTCACGTGCAGAACTGCGTTACAGAGCACTGAGAGGCATAACACAAGCACTACACAAAGGAAATCTCTGACAAATGCTTCGGCTCAGAGTGATTGCTGAGCAGCTCGTGTTAATAACAGCAGGAAAATTACTGAGCAGAGAATGAAGCAATTAAAAGCTGTACTGGGTTTGGCACATTCCTGAGACACAGAGGGCAACTGAAGAAACTTAATAATGCAGCACTCTACATTTGTCAACACTAAAAATATCCACTCACAAAATTTATTTCTGTCTAATAATAGCCAATTCAAAAGCACCCAGATTATCAGATTTTTGTGCATAAAATTGTAGTGTAGATATTTGGACAGTAATGAGTATCACATAATAGTTACCCAGAAGATAGAATGAAGTTTATCCAGAAAGTGTATTTACCTAGGGAGTTATCCAGAAAGTAAAGAAGGAACACAGTGGTCTGCTAACACTCGGAAAAAATGATCAATGGTCAGAGATCCAATCTAGCAACACTGAGTTGTGTTTAACAAGTGTTTAATGTGATAGAAGGAAAATATTAAAGGGGAATTTGAGAAATTAGAATCTAATTAAACATGCCCTCTATCTGAAATATTTTGACAGTAATAAAAACTACACCGCCAACGGGTACTATCAGTCTTTCTACCACATTATTGTCTTTCTACAAAAAAAAAATAAATAAAAAAAATCCTCTCCTAATAACATAAGAAAATATAAAATGTTGTACCCACCAAATAAAATCACAATTTCAAAATAGAATTTGCATTAAAAATGCAATTTTTCCAGGCAGAAACATATGCAACATACACTGACACACAGATGCATCTGAGAACTATTACTCTTGATGGCAGGGTGGAAACAGTGTTCAAGCAACAAAACACTTGCCAAATACGAACATGAAGGTGGGCACAGATTCATATTTTTCACTATGAAATAGCAAAATAGAACCAGTATAACAGGTGCTGTCCCCTGCTAACCTCTCGTTTGGGAGAAAACCGAAAAAAGCACGTCTGCACCATCAGAAACTGATGTCAGAGTCATTTGGGGCTAAATAACAACACGAGAGATGAAACACTCGCTGTAATTTGTGATTCTGAGAGCTGCTATTACTTTGGGAAGGCTGTGCTATCATGTGCGATAGGGAGAGATGGCAACTGCAGCTGTGCTGTCATAACAAGGTTAACCCTGCAGTACGGGAAGTTGTCAATCTAAATGGAGACGTATTGTGGAGGACCAGGCTCAGCTTTCCCTTCCTCCCCAGGGGAGGGGGACCAGGGGAGCTGAGTCACTAGTCTTGCCCAGGGACATCTCAGCACAGCAGTTGCCACCACAGGCTGAGCAAGGCTTGAGTTGATAAAATTGCAACTAGTGGATTTATCCTTTCACAGCAGCAGCAGCAGCGCTGCTGAAAATTGCACAGAATTGAAAGACATGGTGTTTCATAGAAAGGTTAGAGTTGGAAGGGACCTTAAAGATCATATTTCAGAGGATAACAGCAGATTAACAAAAGAGGATTATGCATGTTGATTGATATTACCGGTACATTTGACTGGAAAATGAAGGTGTCAGTAAGGGGATGCTGAGTTGGCTCTGCAAAGAAACAGTGAACCTAGGGCTTGTGCTGTGGTGCAGCAGCTCGTGGGTGAGAATCACAGAATCACACAGAATTTTCATGGTTAGAAGCGACCTCTGAGATCATTGAGTCCAACCATACAACACCAAAAATAAAAACCAAACAAAAAACCAAAACCAAAACACCACAAAAAGTCAAACACCACAAAACAAATTGCCCAACCCAACAATCTCAGCCACTAGAGCATACCATGAAGTGCCACATCTACACATTTCTTAAATACCTCCAGGGATGGTGACTCCACCACCTCCATGGGCAGGACGTTCCAGTGCCGGACCACCATCTCAGTGAAGTAATTCCTCCTAATAGCTAATCTAAACATCCCCTGCTGCAACTTCAGACCATTTCCTCTGGTCCTCTCATCATTCCCTTGGGAGAAGAGGCCAACATCCACCCCTCTACAACTTCCTTTCAGGTAGCCGTGTAGAGGGCCATGAGGTCTCCCATCAGCCTCCTCCAAACTAAACATGGGCAGTTTCCTTTCCCTCAGCCTCATATGACTTGTTCTCCAGACCCTTCACCAGCTTGATGGCTCTCCTCTGGACACGTTCCAGCACTTCAACGTCCTTCTGGCTGTGAGGGGCCCAGAACTGAACACAGCATTCGAGGTAAGGCCTCACCAGTCCTAAGTATAGAGGTACCATCCCTTCCCTACTCCTGCTGGCCATGCTATTCCTGATACAGGTCAGGATGCTCTTGGCCTTCTTGGCCACCTGGGCACACTGCTGTCTCGTGTTAAGCTGGTTGTCCACCAATACCCCCAGGTCTCCTTTTCTTCTAGGCAGCTCTCCAGCCACTCTTCCCCAAGCCTGTGGTGCTGGTTGAGGTTGTTGTGACCGAAATGCAGGACCCAGTGCTTGGCTTTATTGAACTTCATCCCATTGGCCAACTGAGAAGTTGCTCAGCACTATGTAAAACAGACTACTTGGGCCTGAAGAACACCGGAGCAGCTGAGATTCCTTGCCTCCCAGAAGACTGTAGCTGTGAGTGGGCTTGGTGGGCCCCCACCTGCTTCCTTCCCCTTCCTCCACACCTCCATTTGTGTTGGTAACACTCAAGTGCATGTGAAGGTGATAAATATCCCCCCCGCCCTCACCTCCCTATCTCTGTCTCTCTGATATTTTTCTTAGCACCTTTCACCCAAAATGAAAAATACACCTTTGCTGATGTTTCTTTGGAAATTACGCAGTTTCAAGAGATCACATAGGAAATCAGACCAGCTTTAACTTGTAATGAAAACTGGTTAAAATTTATGCTGTTCTTCATTTTTATTATTTATTACAGTCCCTGCCCAAGTATATTGATTTTGTGCCAACCTCTGTTCTTGTCACAGTTTTTGTCACACAAATGAGGTTCCAGAAATGTAATGCCTATATTTTAAGAAATACAATCCTGTGCCATTTCAGGATGACCTTTTCAGTATTCTGCATTCTGATGGGTTGGCCATTTCTCAGATAGGGGCCTATTTCTATCTATGCCTTATGCCCTCAATATTTATGTTTCAAAAGAAATTTAAACACAGGTTGAGATATCAATCTCTTCTGTTCGTACTGGCATATAGAATATATAATCACCTTTCTGGAAAATCAGTGAACTTTGGACATCTTCCTCTTCACTGTGTATGCTTCTATGCAGCCTCTGTGTAGGAATGAAGTTCTAATTACAGTATTAATTTTAGTATTAGAATATATTAAACTGATGGGATTTTTTGCTTTTGTTTACAAGCAATTCCAAGTGTAGATATGAAACAGCACCATGAAGCACAGTAATGAAACATTTGACTCACAACAGTAGCCCTCAGCTATAAGTAACTGAACAAGAGGGAGCAGAGGCCACAAAAACAGACATACAGACTTACAGAGTCATCATAGCGTGACCACAGGGTGGTTGAACATACACAGGATGCAGAGAAGAACCTAGCTAACTAGGTCCTACAGTGGAAGGATTAGTCCTTACAGTGTCTGCATGCCAGGCATCTTCTGCAGGCAGTATCCCAATTGCAGAATTTGAATAGCAAAAATAGCCATTTCTGGTAATTCCTTATTAACTTTACCAGCAGTAGCATAAGAAAAAAAAAAAAAAAACACAGGGAAACTTTCTTTAAAAGAATAGTTGATTCTTGGGGTTTTCCCTTCATGCTCAGTATGGTAAGAGTCCCTTGCAGGCTTTTGAAGGCATCTGTTCCAGTTAATCACCCCCTATCACACAGATCACAGGAGCTGCCAATTTTTGATTTCGCTTATGACAACTTTAGTATGTGGCTTTTTCCCCCATACACATTAACTTATTTTTAAACTGAGTATTTTAGAATGCATGTCAAAAGACTGTGAAATTATGTATCCTGAAAAGGTAGTCCAATGGGTAGGATATTTAACTAGAATTCAGGAAGCTGAGAATTCTTGTTGGTCCCTGCTATGGCTCTTGTAATCCTGAGCCCCTGAGCCCACACTCTGAGCCTCTGCTCCGCTGGCAGCACTTTCCATCCATCTATTTAGACCAGTGGTTCCCAGAAGCACAAGCTCAGAGGAAGCTGACAGCTAGCCAGATCCCAACGCAGCAGTGCATGTGTAGTGACTATGATTCATCTGTGACAGATCATCAAGTTTTTGCGTGCACTGTGGAGACAATTTGTGTATGCACAGTAAATCCAGTACATCCAGAATGTATCTGACTTGCTACACACGCTGTTGTTACCTGTATAGCTTGTGCAGAAGTTCTGGCACATCCTGAACACATCAGACTCATAGCGCGTGTGCACTTTTTGTGTGCATTTATTTCTGCCTGGAAAATATATGAGCTGTGAGAGCCTCAAGGATGTGCAATGGCAAAGCCATCCTGACACATTTTTACTAGCTGAAGTCCACCATGTCTTCTACACATACACAGGGTAGGCAACTTGGACATAGCTAAGTGTTTATTGCTGCAAAACATAGGGACCCCTGAATTTTCCAAAAGAAACATTTCAGCTGGGGGAAGGGGCAGAGGGGGAATAAAGCACTAGTTTTTTTCCTAGCCTCATTCAGAACAAGAGCTAAGCAGTGCTAACTAATATAGAGCAACTGCGAGGCTGTATCATCCCCCAGCAAGTACAAATCAGACTGGTGCTCTTCGCTGCTCAGGTGGGTGTCCTTTGTGCGGTGGCATGCCATGCTGCCACTGCTTTCTTTTGAACATCAGCATCCAGCTGCTTCTTCTAGGGAGCTGCTGCCTCAAATCCAGGCAGCATCAAGGCAAGCAGGGACCCCCTTCCCAGAAGTCTTTCAGGTAGTGCAAAGCAGCCCAGCTTGAGCTGATCCACACTATCTTGCTCTTGATAGACACAGAAAAGTTTTGCTGAGCCTGAATTAATCCCACTGTACCTTTCTTTTAAAGCACAGGGTGTTACAGAATAGCCTCTTCATTGCTTACAGAAAAATTACTTTGGATAACGTATTTTGGGGATAACATAAGAGACAAAACAGTCAAACCGAGGGGGCATTTGTCCCTTGTGCTTTCTCGTTCTGAAATTATTAAACCACCTAAACTACAGTTTAGCCAGTTAAAAGGCCTTCCTGTCTTGACAGCACTGCTTCTTGGAGGAATTAATTAAGTCAGAGGGAATAAAAACCCACTCTTCTCCATCAAACAGGCAAACTTTTAAGTAACATGTACTTTAGACCTGAGTATGTAGTTAGAGCTCTGAGCAGTCAGTTATCTTCACACATTTCAAAGCTATTACTGTCAAAAATGCAAGAAAACATGAGCGAAAAATGAAAGCTTAAATACGTGTGAGGCAAAACCTTTCCTGCAGTGAACAGGAACCCAGAAAAGCTTCTAGATCAAACAGTTTAAGGAAATACATTACCATTTTGGATTCATAAAGGTTTCCTTAGGAGGATTTCACACCTCCTTCTTCAGAAAAAGTTCATCTTAAAAGCTGTCACTTGTCATCCACAATGCCCTGGAGGTTTAGCAGAGGTCTAGACAGAGTTGTAAGTCAGAATTTTATTCAACATTTCCAAGTTGGTCTCATAAAATTCAAGCAAACTTGAATTAACGTTTCGGAAAGACAGATTTGTTGAAAAACATTACTGAGCTGTATAAATAATGTCAGCCAAACAGCAAGAACAAGGTGTGGGAAGGATATAATAAATGCAAGCAGGGAACTGTGAGTAACAGCGTGCAGTCACCCTGTTACCAACGTGGGTACTAACAATAGCAAACATTTTCAGAAAAGGATATGTTGTAGCTATGGTAAAACAGGAACTCTTCACCGACAAACACATCAATGCTGATTTGTCCCAGCTGAGCACCTGGCTCTTGAGCCCTCTTCTGATCTGCCTTTGTAGGGAAAATAACAGCCAGACAGTGCTGGATATCATACCAGTCAAAATGAAATAGAAATTACTACCTGTAAACTGCACAACATGCTTTAAATACATGAGCCAACATGAATACTTACACTTTCCCTGTGAGCACATCAAGGCACAGGCTTGTAAGCTTACACAAACACAGTTTGTACTCAGTTGTAACAGTGTAGGGTCTCAGGGCACCAGCTAGGGCCAATACACCCAGTCCTGTTGGCTTGTTCCTCTTGGAAAGTTGAGGCTGTAGTACTGCCCAGAGGGTGAGAGGGGCCAGGCTGGGCAGAGATCACCAAAGCTATGGGGTCAAAGTGTGAAAAAAAGGTGCCACACAGCCAAGATTTCCAAGTTCTGGCATGCAGTGTATTAGTTGATGGCATGTTGTCTGATTTGTTGTTCTTATGCCCAGCTGCCAAATCACATTAAAAGGAGCTAGAACACATTAAACATCTCCTAATATGAGGTTGCCTTGAAACAATGGCTGGAGTTGTCCCAGAGACGCTATATGAATATGGGAATTGTTCCACGAGATCCTGATGTCTTCACAAAAAAATTTCAACTGTTCAAGCCAGCTGTGGGAAAGGCAAAACAGGCAGATGCTAAGGCCAGTAAAACTACTGTCAATGGGTAATGGGTACTGCTCTATCACCTAGAGCCATGTGAGAACAGATGAAAGGCAGAGGATCCATGTTTGCAGGGAGGCAGCCCGTTAAAGCAGCTGGATCACTAATTCTAGGGTTCCTCCCTAGCCCCACAGTAGAGAGGGCAGCGGCAGGACTGAGTCTCCGAGACTCTCTCTCTTTCCTACATGTTCCTCCCTCTGTCCCAGCTCAGATTTTGCTGTGGTCTTCTCCAGTAGCCCAGTGCCTATCAGGGTGGAAGGAGACCAACCCTCTGCGCAGTGAGAGAGGCTCTTGCTATACTGGTTGCTGTGGCAACCAAGGTCAGCTACTTGGTTGTTTACTCCACGGAGGGCTTGCACCTGTGGGGAGGCATGGACAGGTCTGGTGACCCAAAGTGACCAGTAGGTGTTCCAGCCCATCTGCCACCCTCAGTATAAAAGCTGAGGGAGCAAAGGGGCCAGGCTGGCTCCTCTTCGTTGGCCTTTCTTGAATGGCTCTCTTTCTTTGATGACTGAGGAAGAAGCTATAGATTCATCTATCTATGATCCTCATGAGTATGTTCCAGAATCCAGTTCTCAGCAATCACTGAGACTAGTCTACAACTTGCCCAGTGCCTGCCAGTGACATATCCGTGGAAGCTTGATACAGTTTTGTACATAGATTTATATCTATTGTATTTACTTTGTTATTTCCTTTTTATTTTATTAATATTTCATTGAAGTAATTTAGTTTCTTCTAAACTAAAAAATCAATTTCTCTGTTATATTTTGTCTCAACAATCTCAGTCACAATAACCCCAGGTACCGTTGCAGGCTCAGGGAAGAGTGGCTGGAGAGCTGCC